>CAKNWT010210377.1:1114-28745 GCA_932066315.1 Andricus coriarius
TCACTGAAAAAACGAACAATAAGCGACATACTTAACCAATTGCTTAAACAATATCTATTTTTCCTAAATTTGGTTAAGTATGTCGCTTATTGTTCGTTTTTTCAGTGAAATTTCATTCTATAAAAATTAGTTTCATTTTTGTTATTCTGAAATTATTTCTTTAATTTTTTTTTATATCACCCTCACACTGATGATCATTGGTTTTGTTTAACAAATATTAATTATTTTAAGAATTTGTATAACATTTAAATATTTAACAATAAGCGTTACACTTAACTAAAGTTAGAAAAAAAATAGTTCTTTACCTCATTTCCATAAAAATGTGCAATTATTCTTTCATCAATTGAATAAACAAGGGAATAATGGTTTCAAAATAAAATGCTTCTCTTAAAAATGACAAATTACCGCATAATTATAGAAAAATATCAATTTCAAACATTTATTTCAGAACAAAATTGTTCAGGCCAAAAAAGAATTATTATTATTTTTTAGAGAATAGGGTAGTAATAACTGATATGACGTAGATGTTTAATAAGAAGCGACAAGGATAACCTCCCATATTGAACGGTCCAAATAAAGCCAGATCTAGACCAAACTCGACGCGAAACGATGACCAAGTTTTTATATCAGGTTGAGAATACTCTAAATGTGCTAGAATTTCAATTTGAAATTGCTAATTTCTATGAGCAGTAAAAATAAATAAACCTGGAATGACCATTATAATAATTCAAGAGTACCTTTTTTAGGCGCTGAATGTGAAAATGACGAATCAGAACAGGGAGAAGATATTGCGAAGTACTTATTCAAATTCTTGTGACTGGTTGTTTCCCTTTGGTAAGATTGGTAATGGTATAAGAGATTCCAATTTCAACAAACCATTGAAGAGACTTGACGAAAATCGAATTTCTAAAGTTTTAGAAGTTAGGATCCTTCGGGAAATTAAAAGCGGAAATATAAACCATCTTATTGATACCCAGCATGCGATTGGTTCTTATTGTCAAAAGGTAAATTGATTTATATATACATACATTTTATTTAGGCAATTTCTTTTCAAATGGCACCTAAAAAAATCTGCTAGCATTTGTTTTTCTTCTTACCGAGTGGGGTATGGACAGACCTCACTAACTGAAGCGAGCTCTACAAAAGTGCATTATATACTACTTGGCATAAGGTTTATGTTGTACCTATATTCGCATATTTGAAACAGAAAGCTAAGAAACTATACTTCTTTTTCCAAAATTTAAGCACCATGGACTTAGTAGCTTACGATAAATCTGAATTTGAAAATGTATGTACCTCAAAGTTTGAAAACCTACTAACTTTGTTTTAAATTAGAGATTTCGCTCAGTTTAAGTCTTATTCAAATTAGAAAACAATATATCATACTTTTCCCAAGGCCTATAAAACCATATTTTTCGAATTTTTGATGGATGTTATTTTAGTTTAAAAATTTAATAAAATAAAATTGTTGGACTTTATTTGATGTTCGCAGTCTTAAAACTAAAGTATGTTTCAAATCAATGTTATGTCTCTATGATCTACTTTCAGTGAAATAGAACATGAAATTAGAACACTATAATCAACGCTGTCTGTACATTTAGTAAGGTATTTCATTGAATGCTATATCCTGTCGCGCTGAAAGTAAAAATATTTGTTATGATGTTTGTAAATTACCTTTTATCGAAAAATATGGAACGAAATTGTATTTTTGAGACGAAATTAATTTTTTTTATTTTACAAATCAAACCGATTATAAAGTATAGCTCTCCAGGGCTTGTTTGCTCTCATTTTCTCATATATGTATACTTCATATTATTTAGATTACAGAATTTATAATAATTATGGTAGATCTTCTAATTATCAAAATACAAAGGCACAATTTATTGCTTCAAGCTACGAATTTTGAAAATTGGGCGGAGAGCATTCTTGCTGTAATCTAAATATGCATACAGTGTTATTCTTCTAAGACAAACTAACTAAATAATAATAATAATCATTGCACATTAAATCTGTCTCTATTCAAAACATTAAAGTTTACATTTGTTGAATTGCACGCTAGTATATTCTTACACACTTTAATTTGGAAATTCTTGAATTTTAAAAACTTGGATGTAATTCTAATTTTTATGCTTTATTGTTTGTAAGTATTGAATATGAAAAGTTTTTAAAATTTAAATTATACACTTATAAATGGTTAATTGTGCATTTTTACACTTAAGAGTTCTCTATGTTTGAATCGTACAGTGTTGAAGACTAACATTGTTTATTTTGTTTACTTCTGATTTAAAGTTGTTGTTAAATTTAAAGCACTTTGACTTGCAATTTTAATGCTTTTTTTACCCTTGGAGTTGTTATTGCCTTTAGTTCTATGTTGTTCAAATTATCCAATTGCAACTTAGAAATTACTTAGTTTAATGTCATTGATTTTATGTAATTAATGAATTTATGTTCTTACGGTATACAATTTTTATGCTTCAAATATAATTTTAAAAATAGAGTGATTTGTACAGAACTTTTGATTTGGGTTTTTCTTTGAAATTTGTAGTTTTGAAAGTTTCTAGTAATATTTAATAGTCTAATCTCAAAAAATCAATTCAAGTGACTGTATTTTGAAAGGACCATTTTTTTAAAGCGGTGGATATTTTTTTCGGTTATATTTATTTTCTAATTGTTTCAACTCAAAAGTTGAACATTTTTGATTTAACATTTTTTTTGTGCTTTATTCTTTATATTTATTTCCTTTTTTAACTGCTATATTTCTTCGAATCTGTCTTTTACCGATATACACTCGCAACACATAAATTCGATTTCCTTTCCTAATTTTTCACGTTTAATTTCAATCAGGTGATCAATAAATTCAATGAGTATCACTCCTATTCGCCAACTGATATCAGAAGCACTTATGAAAAGATACTGGAGGATACTTTAAGAAATATATCTCTTGGCATACAGAAAACTATAGAAATTGAAACGTATCGTCAAGGACTCTTAAAATCCTACTCGAAGAAGGAAGAGAAGAAGGTTTCGACATTTCACTTAAAAAGAAGTCTTGACCAAACGGCTTGTAAAAATCAAAATTACGAATGGTATCGCCAGTGTATGAGGCAGAAGATTGTCATACCATATTTTAAAAATATTACTGGAGTATGTTTCTTGTGGATAAGAGAGTGTGTTCAACAAGCTATGAACTTAAGTGAAGTTAACAATGTGCTTAAATTTTGATGTCACATGCACGCTTGCATACAAAATAAAAGAAATGAATAAAAAGTAAAACAAATAAAACGCGAATCAGAATTGTTGACGAAACTGACGAAAAGCAATGATAAATGTCTGCTTATTTTAAATAAAGAAGTGTCTCGTCGTCCCGATATTCGGAATCAGTAGTCAAGTAGTTTTGCATATGCTTAGCCAGCCGTTCCGAAAATTCGAAGCCACTAGTCCATCCCCTTTTCCAATTCCCCCCATTTTTTAGACGACCAAACACAGCCTTTAAATAATTAGTGAATTAGGAATTTTGCAATAATAGTAGATAATGTACCTAGGCAGTAAAGCTGAACTTTATACGAGGATGCAGAATTTAACGATCCAGGTGATTGGCACAATAGCAGTAAATTGATGCTGACCTTATTTTAGGTCTGTTGCTGCCTTCAAACTGTGAATATTGTAGGTAATTGAAAATATTAAGCGCTTCACATTCTAACGTTGCGAGAAGCGGGGGATTTGTATGATTTTTATTACCGCACTTGATGCTGACGTTATTTTAGGACCGTTCTTGCTCTAAAACTATGAGTGTTGCAACTAATTCAAAATATTGAGAGCTTGGCGACCAGCTGTTGCGAGAAGTGCGCTGTGAGAATGATGAGGCTAAGTGATCGTAGTCTTGATCGCATTTTAATGTCTGATTCTTATTTTATTGTTGTTTTTCCCCTCAATGCTGTGCAGATATATCATGTGCACCGATCTTGAGTGCTTGGCGCCGAATAGCGCTAGAACTGTTCATTTAAAAAAAAAAATTTAAGGATATTTTATGGGCCCCTTATACCCTATACAATATTACCAAGTTTTAGCCAAATCCACCGAAAATTATTTTCCCATGTACTGTATGCCGGGTCCTTTTCGAAAAACCGACACAACACTCGAAAAAACTGAGTTAAGAAAAGTTGTTCTCCCAAAGGAGATCTAAAAATTTGTTCTCAATCGCTGTTTGATGAGGTGCGTAGTTTTTGTTTAAATAATAATGAATAACATTAACAATTTCAAAAATTAAGTTTTTGGAAAACCAACGCAAGATTCGACATAATTGAATGAACAAAAGTTGTTCACTCAAAAAAGATCTACCAATTTGTTTTATAATATTTTTTAAGGGGCGCGTAGTTTTTGTCTTAAGCGTAAAAAAATACTTTAAACGTAAAAAATACTTCAACAATAACAAAACTTCAATTTCAGAAAAAACGGCACAAGATACGAAAAAAATGAATATACAAAAGTTGTTCACCGAAAAAAGTCGACAAATTTCTTATGAACGATTTTTTTATGAGACATTTTTGTTAATCGTGAAAAATGACATTAGAAATAAACGAATCAAATTTTTAGAAAAAACACAAGGTACAGTAAAATGATTAAAAACAAATTTTTTTAAATAAATTAAATCTAAAAATTTGCTTTTGTTTTTTTTTCACGAGACGTGTGATGAAAATGTGTTCGTTAATACTGAAGGAGCTTTAGTAAAAGAGAATTCACATTCACTAATTTTCAGTTTTCGAATGTTTGACATTTATTTTGAAAGTCCTATGCAAAAATGTAGAAAAAGTACAATGACCGAGCGCCCTAGGTGCGCTTAAACTTGCGAGCAAAAATGTGCCCGCGCCGCGGCCCCATTTTTATTTCTCATTTTGCCAGATTTCTCCAAATTGGGTTCTCTTCCGCACACGGAAAACCTTATTTATATTTATTATTTTATTTATTAATCTAATTTATTTTTATACTCCTTTGAGCAATAGCTTTCGATAGTTTAAGACCAAAATGGAAACTCTTGTTTCGGTCTTGTCAGGAAGTTAACATTTTCTATGAAAAATTAGTCAAACTAGAAGTTGGAAACTTCTGTTCAATATGGAATCGAAAAAGTATAAGTATTTTCCATCTGATTATTATTTAAAAAGTTGTTTGCATAAGAAGTGCTTAATGTTTAGACTGCTGGGAGCTTGTGCCTGTATGACTTTGATTTCTGTATGACTTTGTATTTCTTAGTAAAGAAAAATAATTCAAAGTTTTTTCTGATTATAAAATACTAATATCAGAATCGCAATCGAATTATTATTGATAATTTCATCAACTTTGCGGTCGATAATATATAATGACGCAAAATCAATATTAAAATAAATTTGTTTTTTATTTAGAGAAAAAGTAATTTATAAAAAGCCCTAACGAGCTCAAGGTTTTTAGTATGCTCCTCTAAATAATCGGTTGCCGATTCCTGGACGATTCATTTTTTTTCTAGTTTCAGAATAATTAGCAATACTTTGACCATGCATTTCTTTTAAACTTTTGTCGACTTTTTGACAATTAAACACTACAATTTGGGGATATTTCCACTTTTTGATCTCTTCCATCAAAAAACAATCAGGTACTTGGAAAAATAATGTGAATTGAAAAAAAATATAGGAAAAAGGTATCTAGGAGGTATCTAAAAGTATCCAGGAGCTGTTATTAACGTTAAATGTCTTGCTTGATTACTGCTAATTAGAGTTTCTTTAAGGCAAATTTAACTATTCCAATATTCATTGACCCCGGTGGGCTAATTTCATTTAATTTTCCGGAAAAATAAAGAAAACAGTGTATGAACTTCAAAATATGGAAATTGATAGTGTATAGAATATTTGGAAGTTATACCCTGAACTCAAATCTGTACTAAAAATGTATATACTGGGTTTCTTGGTTTGATGACAGTGAGGCGTGTTATATTTTACATTGTAAGATTTTGAATTAGTTCGATAAAGTATGTACCTATTCTTAATTTAATTTCGTAGAAAACAAGATTCACATCTCCTCCAATGTTTTTCACCATCGAGGCTTCCAAGTTTTTATCTTTAACGGCATCCATTGTTGCTAATGCTCCTTTTTATGTATCACGTTGAATTTTCTGTAGGTATTTTTCCACAAATTTTTGCCGAATAAGCGTCTATTCCCGATGCAGACGTGTCTTGAATATTTTAGAGAAGCGAAATTTTTTAATTCCTGACGTCCAGCAGAGGCGATGTCGTGATTCAATTTCCTGTAAAAGCTCCAACTTCTCTTTGTGAAATTAAATTAATTTTTGATAGGAAATTGGGATTTTGGAATTGAGATTATTGGTATTGGAAATCATAATAATGGGACAGAGTGAGAATAGCAGGATCTTAAAAAAGAAGCGCAATTAGGTGTTGGGATAGGGTCTTGTTTTGGTAAATCTGATAACGGATACGAGTGTAGAAAAAATGACGAAAGAGGCGGAATCACGGATTTAATGGACACTACGGGAGCCAAATATGACAATGATTTTGATTCTGGAGAATATGGAGCTGATAGTTGAATTGCAGGAGACACTAATGAAACTGGTTTTCAAGGTCCTGGAGTCTCAGATGTTAATACAGGTACTGCTGAGGCCACATTTTGGAATGAATTTGATCGTGGAAAATGAGACAATAATAGGACCGACTTACCACTGGGTAATTCTTGACGTAAAATACGGCTGCGGTTTACTAAGGTGGAAATTACACCGTCCCGTCAGTCGAAAATTAAATCCTCTGTGACTAAATTAAATCCGGATGATCTGAGCGAGGCAAATGTTAGCTACTCCGACGAGGCATGATCTTCTGCATTTCTGTAAAAGCTTCTGTACATTTATTTGTGGAAACGCTGTTAGCGGAATTTTTCGATCTCTGCTTTCTTTACACGAGATTTTAGAAGTGAGGCATCAAATGATAATGTTAAATGTCAATGAAATATCAGTAACGTTTCACCTGTAACCAGATCCCACGACCGTGAGATAGGTGGTTAAAGTCTGCGACGGACTCAAAATGAAGTTTTGGAAAAAGTCTCGTGCAACCTGATGGACACCAAACGGTTCAAGGAAGAGCGCCTTCTACATTTTCCCCGAAAGTGTCTCGGTAGTTTGTTGTCATGCAGGAATGCTTTTCTGGTATGAACCAGTGAACGATTGGCACCCCCGAGAGCAACGATAATCAGGACCGCAACTCCCTTGTAAGGTCTTTATATCCCTAAGGTCTTTATATTTCTCTATCTTTTCATTCACCTTGGCTGTGATGTTCTTGTCGGGTAGTGCCGAAAATTCGATAACGAAAATGGTTCGTTTCCTGAAGTCACGGAGAACCATGCTGTATTTCCCTTGAAGCGCTTGGCAATGTGGTATCAGGGCCAATATCGTAATAGTGCCAGAGATGGTAATAAAGCACTCGTAGTGCCGCATTGTGCCTTTGGATGTACGGCATTACAGCGCAGCGTAAGTTGGACAAACAGTTAGTATGTGTCCTAGGTGCTCGGGGTGTGCATGACACACTCTGCAGCTATCATCAGAAATGCGTTGGCTCAAAATATGGCGACGGTATGCATAAGTGGAAATGACACAGCCTTGGCACGTCAAAATGAAATCCTCCATGTCAGACTTCAATCTGGGTGATTTAAGGTAATAAAACGTTTGCTCTAGCGACATCAACTGATCCTTGATTCTTGACGTCAGAAGTGAACAAAGGGCATTACTTCATCTAGATCCCTCACTTCTAAAAGCTGGAGTAAATAAAGCAGAATTCAAAAACTGGCACCAACAAGTCTTTGACAAGATGATTTCGGCCGGCTTCTCCATGGCTTAGTAAAGGAACGCTCCTTTGACAATCAGTTCGTGATTCCTGCTCGTTTGTAGGAGTAATCTCTTCCATTCGTAACTATGTAAGCTGTACTGAGAATAAATGTGTTATAAAGATATTAAAGATTTAGAAGCCTTGACGGCGTGGGTTGTACAATCGCGGAATATAGAAATTGATATGCAAGTTCTTCTGCATATGCATGATCTTACGCATGACAGTGTCGAGCGTTGTGAGCTCGTGCTTCGCGCACAAAACGACCTCAAATGAGTAGAGTCGAACCGGGCGGCAAGCGCGCCAGTCGCAGATACGCTCGTCTCCAGAGTGTGACGCAAAACACTATAATTTCCAGAAGACATAGAGAATCTAGTTTTCCAAAGGGGGAACTAGATTTTGCCAACGAGTTTTCAAGCGCAACTATGTCTAGCTCTAGGGAATGTCGAGGAGCACAATCAGTAGATTGCAATGGAGTTTGAGTTATAAAAATTTACCGATGTTTATTTGAAGCGTGGGCAATATAATGGCATCCCGAAGACTCTGAGCTCGTCGACAGAAGCGCTATATGACACATTAGTGCTAGAAAGACATACACATATCTAGGCGTATGCCGAGCTGCATTCAGGACGTAACGTCTATCAAGAATGCTCTCCGAATCAGATAAAAATTTCTCAGCCGACTTTAGACCTGCGAACTGTTTGTGAGGAACAAAATATCTGCAGTGAACATGCCTGCCGTCCTGGTAGTACTCTATACATTTGGAGCGGTTCCATCAATTCCGCGACTTTACATCTTACGCTGTCAAGGTGGTCGCGCAATACTGCATCTCGAATGTCTTCACAACTGGATCATTCTGGGTACAGCATATATGTAGAGTCACAAATAGACAAGACCCTTTTCTTAAAATGGTCAGGAATCACGAAGAAGTGGGGAAAGGAGCGTTTCTGTGCAAAACAGTGGAAGAGGCTGCTGAAACACCTGACTTTAATATCAAGGGTGAGCGAAATGCATCAAACATTATCCAACTCAAGAACTCACTCCTGAAGGCTCCGATCAAGAAAACACAGGTGAAAAACTTCTACGAATAGCACCTGGATAAGAGGGTGCACAGCATCTTCTACAAAAATGTGAAGGATCAGTATATGTCGTATGACCTAACGTTTGCTTTCCTCAAATCACCCGGATGGCTGAAGAGTTTGTCATGCAAACCCAGAGTACCTAGGACAGATTCTATTCACTTGTTCAACTCATGCGAGAACGGCGTACATCCAAAGGAACAATGCGGCACCAAGAGTGTTTTATTACCATCTCTGTCACTCTTACGGCATTAGCCCTGATACTGCTCCGCCAAATGTTCCTAGGTAAATACAGTCAATCGTCAAAAAGGAGAAGTGCCGTATGTACTGGAACATGATATTCTGGACAATTGTTTCTGTCGCGCACACCAGGGTCGAAATAGTTCTCCTTGGCTTTGAGAAATAAACCATTTTCGTTACTGAATTTTCGGCACCGGCCGGCAAGAACGTCATACCCAAGGGGACTAAAAATAAAGAGCGGCGTAAAGGCCTTATAGTTGCATCTGTTGTACCAGAATATTATGTGTCCGCGCTCCTGGAGGTGCCATGCTTTTACTCGTCAATATCCTGAAAAGCATACCTGTGTGTCAACGTAATGCAAAGACACTTGCAGGGAAAATCCATAAAGCGATATTCCTTGGGTCACACTAGAGTTGTGTTGCACTTTCGGAAGCGCAGCAGACTTATGTAACATGTTTAATTGCGCACAAATATTATGTCGCACATTCGACTACGAAGTAAACTTCTATTGCATATTTAGTTGCAAACCAGAGTTATAGCGCACTTTCGGCTGCGCAGTAGACTTTTGTGGTATTTGTAGTTGCGCACTGAAGCCAGGTTGCACTTCCGGGTTTGCAGTAGACTTATGTGGCATTTGTTGGTGGGCGCTCAAGTTATTCCGCTTTTCTGTCGCCCAGTAGACTTTTGTGGAATTGTTTGTGGCGCAGTAGTATTATGTCGTATACTCAGATTCGCAGTAGATTTCTATGGCATACGTGGTTACGCAATAGGTATACGCCGTACTTACGGATGTTGAATAGGCTTCTGTGAAATTTCTGGTAGTGAAGTAGTGTTATATCGTAATTACGGATGCACTGTAGACTTTACTGCCATCCGCGGTTGCGTTCTAGTTATGTGGTAGGGATTTCTGCGCAGTAAATCCATAAATAAATTAAGGCTGCGCAATAAAGTGATGTGACAGTTAAAGATGTACAGTAAAGTTACGCGATAGACACATATGTGTTGTATCATTAAATCGCATGCAAGGATGCGCAGTAGAGTTACATAATAACTAATTCTGCTTAGCAGATGTATCTTGTATTTATAGTTCCGCATTAGAAATATACAGCAGTAAAGGTTGTATTGAGATTTATATAAAGAGCTATATAACTACAAACATCACGAGTGTACTGCGCAGCCTCAAATTCGACATGAGTCTAGTGCGCAGCCATACATATTGTAAAATTATACTGTACATGAATAAACCCAATATGAGTGTACTGCGTAGCTGAAAGTGCGACGTAACTTTACTGCGGAGCCTTAAGTGTCATACAACTGTATTACGTTACAAAGTAATTACATCAATAAAAATAATCGAACCGTACGATAAGATTATAAAAGTTTTTACTAGTGAACAATATAATAGTCGTAAAGATGACTAATGGATTTTATAATTACAAAATGAATGTAAATTATGATGTAAAAATCATTATGAAGGTCCTGCACGAGTTTTCATACTTCATAATGATTGAAAAGAGCAAACCAAATAAAACACGTGTATCAATATTATGCCAATCTTTGTAGAATATTATGAGGAACAGTGTTGACGATCCAGATGAAGTGATCCCAGAAGAGCAGCCTTTTGCATCCAGTTCTCGATGGAATGAGCCTGATGCTGGCAAGCCGTAATCTTGTTGAGTTGGCGAAGAAATGAAGCTTTCATACCTCCAAGACAGCCGATTATGAAAACTACAAGATGGACTTTGTACAGCTTGCTCAGCTCGATAAGAAGTGCTTGACATTTCGCCCGTTTTTCTTCCTCCTTTGCCCTGATATTACCATCGGCTAATGCCGAGAATTTAATCACGTAAATGATCTTGGTCTTCAGATCTCGGAGGAAAATATCAGGGTTCGTAGCACTGATACGTTGAGTGGTGGAGGATGAGAAATTCCAGTAGATCTTACACTGATCCTTCTCCACAACGGACTCGAGTTCTACCTGGGCGTATGGCAAGATGGGCAATAGATCAACACCATAGAAGTGCCTAGGATGGTTATATAACACTTTTAGAACCGCATTGTGTCTCTCTTTGTACCCGTAACGTGTATACTTTGAGCATCCAAGTGTTTCTGGCTCTTGCTTACATGCTCGGCAGTTAGTATCGCCTACAGGTAGATTCATTATGCGCTCGTGGTAAACTAAGGTTTCTATAACGCCGTCTTGACACGCAAGAAGAAATCCCTCAATCTCCGATCACAATCCAGCAGACTTGAGAAACATGTTGGACAGACCTATCGAAAGCTCTTCTCTTCGTATGATGCCGTTCAATTTACCATGAAGGGGCTGATCAGCATGTTCTCGTAGTAGAAGCGTGCGTTCTGCTTCCTGTACACGACATTTGAGCACCGAAGGTGTTAGTGATGCTAGGCCATGTATGTAGTATCGCTGTAGCACGGTATAGAAACGCCGCAACATTGACGACTTCATGTTGATGTACGAGTCGCATAAGAGAATCTGCGCCATTTAGAAGTGAGCAGGCTGTAGCCAGAACCGTTCTTCGATGAGGACAATCCAAGCTTAGCAAGCCTCTGCCCCCTTTATCTCGAGGTAGGTATATTCGAGGTACGAAAGATCTAGGATGATGACTTCGATGGATTGTCATCATCTTGCGTGTGCTTCGGTCAATTTGTTTCAACTCATGGACGTTTCATTTTACTGCGCCAAATGTGTAGAGCAGTATGGGAACGGCCAGCATCTTGCTCGCTTGGATCTTATTCTTTCCAGATAATTCGAAAGCCCAAATTTTTCTGAGAATATGGTGATACCTTTTTACAAGGGCCGTTTTTAACCGACGTGCATTTTGGGTTTGCGCTTGCGGTATTCCAAGATATGTATATTTTTCTCCATTACCAAGATGTTGAATGGTATTTCCGCCTATTAGTTGAACATCCTGATCGTCACGCGATGGTGTAGTTTTTAGTCGTCCTTGGTGTATGTGGACGCAGGCACGCTTTTCCAATCCAAAGCTCATGTCAATCGCTTCAGAGTACCTATTCACCGCCTCCACAAGGATTTAAAGATCCTCTTTCGAGCAGGCAAAGAATTTCAGGTCGTCCATGTATAAAAGGTGGTTGACCCTATATTCTCTTCTGTTCGGTGGCCACATAGGTATCCAGAGCTTTTGCCTCGCAGGACAATAGATAGAGGCAAGAGGGAGATGTAAAAAAGTATGAGACTTAGAGTCTCCTTGGAAGATCCCCCTCTTATATGTGATATAGCTGGTAGTCACTTGTCTCTTGTCAGATTTGAAGACAAATCTTCTCCGCCACAAGAGCATATTTATTGAATGCCTTACGGCAGTCAATCCAAGCCATGGACAGATTGCGTCGATACTTGCTCGAGTCTTGGGTAACACACCTGTCTATTAACAGGTTCTCCCTGCAACCTGCTAACCCTCTCTTGCATCCGCATTGTTTGCCTATTGCACTCCATGTCGGCTCGATAGATGTTAATATCCTCTCTTTGAGGATACCAGTGAATAGCTTGTAGCTGGTGTTTAAGCAAGCTATGGGCCATTAGTTCTTAGGAGTTGATAAATCTTCGGTGTTAGGGATCAATACCGTGCGTCCTTCCACTAGCCACTGCGGGATGGGTTGTTCTCCGTTTATGAAAGGCATAAATATACGAGCTAGATATTGATGCGTAGAAGTGAACTTCTTCCACCAAAAGTTGTTGATTTTATCTGGCCCTAACGCTGAAAATTTCTCATTCCTAGCCATAACTTTCTTCACTTCTTCAGCAGTAATTAGGGGACACTCTTCCTCTGGAGCCGGCAACATTTGCCTTTGGCAAAAGTTACCAAAGAGTGATATATATGAAGTTTCTTCACTTAGCTGATAAGTATCTCCATACACTTTCTCCCAGAACACTTGAATCTCTTCTCGGCTAGGCGGATTTTTAACGGCACGTGACGTTTTATTCAACAGACGGGAAGGATGAGTTGAAAAGGTGGAATTTTCCTGAATCCATTTTACTCGTCGTTTGGGTGTTGTAGTTATAGTTTGGGTTGAGACCGTAACAGCCCCTGATGCTTGGGTAATCCGGTTGCGTCCCTTTGTGAGCCTAAGCGTGACCCCAAAGCCATCACCATAGGAAAGACCACAGCCAGCCTGTTGGCTGATATCTCTGACTCACTGATGCAGTAATTGCCTGTGAGTGTTAGACGTTTCCCCGTAATCGCAGGGCAGTGACAAAGGATGTGAGTAGCTGTCTCATTATCCTTTCCGCACCGAAGACGGAGGGAATTTTCCGTAAGCCCTATTTCATGTCTGTGATATCCGAGTTTCCCATGTCCTATGCACATTTCTGGTAGGACTTTGATATCGTTTCTCCCGAGCTTGAGTATTTCCTGTGCTCGGTTAGAGTTAAGATTTTAGCCCAAGAGTGTTTTGGCCTGTCCCACTCTTTGTGATGTTCCTCAAGCAGCCAACTGTTAATTTCTTTAGTGACTGACCTAATGAAGATACCTACAACTGGCTCAGGTCCAGTAAAATGTCTTCTTGCTGCTAGTTTGGCTAGCCTATCTGATATCTCATTGCCCTTGATAATGCTGTGTCCAAGGATCCATAGCAGAGTAACTATGTTTTCCGTCGCTAACTCGATACATCTTGTCAAAGAGGTAGCGAGTGGCCATTTTGTCCCCGCGCATGTTCAGGGTCGGCCTCCTCGCGATGTCAACTGGGATCTTCAATACTGTCGAGATACTTCTGGCATTTACCAATTTAAATCTCCAGGCCGCCTTCCCAGCCACGGTCTTGATGGTGAGATGAAGGGGCTCCAAACCTATTGGTGCCCCCAGTGCCATCCTGTGTGTCGACTTCATGGCATCAGTGACGCCTCTCAAAATCAGTCCCTTGATTCTTTCCAGTCGTGACTTCAAAGTGGGCAGTTTGACCCTGCTCCACCAGACCACCGCCGCATAGGTTGCTTGGGTCGCAAGATCGCTGTGTATATCCACGTAAGTTTTTCCAGTTTCAAACCCCACCTTTTCCCTACGGCTCTCCCATAGAGCCATAGAGTGGCTCGCCACTTATACCTTTTGGTGAAAACAACTGCGTCTGTCTTACTCGGATTGACCGATAGTCCAGTTTACTTACACCATGAATCCACTATCATCAGTGCTTCCTGCATTAATCCAAAGACCGCATCCAGATGCTGGTCGCGCACGATAACCAGTATATCGTCCGTATAGACTATGAAGTGGTGACCCTGACTCGAGAGCAAATAAAGAAGTTCATCCACTACTCAGCACCACAACTAGGGCGATAAAACTCCTCCCTGCGGACATCTCAAGCCAACGGTTCCACATAAAGTGGTATCACCCTTAGTCGTAGACAGACTCTTGTTGGCCAACATGTGGCACGTCCATTACACGACTGCATTAGGCACACCATGTGTGATCATGGCCGCCCTGATCACCTCTCCAGAAGTGTTATTAAAGGCTCCTTCGATGTCCATAAAGGTTCCAATTGCGAACCCTTACTCCTTCAGTTGTCCTTCAATTATATTTACTGATCCGCTTAGGGCCGTCTCCGTCGAGTGACCAGCCCAATAGGCTTTTTGCTCTTTGTGAAGTGGCCTCCTTGAAAAGACCTGTTCGTGGATATATCTAAACACAAATCTTCCCACTGTTTTCAGTAGGAAAGATGTTAGGCTGATGAGATGGCAATTCTTGGGGAAGGTACAATCGATCCTACGTGCTTTCGGAATAAAGACTACTCTTGTAGCCCTCCATGCCGCCGGGACATGTCCCAACGTCAAGCTAGCCCTAAGAAGTCTCACTAGCGGCCCTATGATGATCTCTTGAGCCCTCTGTAAGAGGACTGGATATATGCCACTCGGGCCACGGGTCTTTTAAGGACTAAAGGACTTCAGGGCCCACCTGACCCTGGCAGGGGTGACAATCTAGTTGGCTAGCCGCCGTTTTGGACCCAGTTGGGCCCCGAGCGACTTTGGTTGCCTTTGAGGTGTCGTCCTGTTTTCTCCAAACCTTGAAAAGCTCGGGAAATGTGCCTTGGTCAGGTGACTTAAGGTATCCCCGTCCGACTCCGAGTACCCCCCGCCGGACAATTTCAGAGTGCCGAGAATAGCGTCCGGATTTCGAGAAATCAACTTATTTAGTCTAGACGCCTCGCGATGTCTGCGCAAAAGTTGGTTCATCTCATTTGCTTTGCCTTAGGTATTGCACCCCTGTATTCATCACTTATCGCTGTGAGTGAGGTTCATAGTTCCTTCGTTTTGCCAGTACTGGCACGTCTGAACCTCTCTCTGGATTCTCTGCGAAGCTCTTCGAGTCTCCCATTCCACCAGTGTGTCGCCCCAACCTTTCGGACTCTTGTAGTTCGACAATTACTTTTATTAGCAGCTTTGATGGCTTCCGTGAAAGTGTTGGCAGCCATCTTCAGGGTATGCACGTATCGATTTGACCTGAGAAATTCTGAAAGTGCAAATCTTAGCTCCGTGGGAAACTGAACCCACTCCGTTTTGCTTGGATTTCTTACACATTTTGGACCAGCGGGTACAATGGATTGCAACACGATCTCTATATGTAAGTGGTCTGCGAGTGAGTGGGTTCATCTGAAACTCTCCACCTCTTGATATTATCTCTAAACTACTGGTACAGCGAGTGATGTCAATGAGTTCCTCCCTGACCGAGTTACGGATCGTCGGGGTGTTCCCCGTGTTAAGAATATCTAAATCAGTGGTGATTAGGTATTCCAGGAGGACGTTACCTTTTGAGTTGATGTCCGTGCTGCCCCACAAAGTTTGGGGGGAATTAACATCGCATCCCAGCAGAAGAGGAATACCCTTACCTTTCAATATTCCACCAGTGTACATACCTCCTTTGAGATACGGGGCTATCACCATCAGGTCCCTCAAACAAAGCTCAAGAAGCGGGAAGGTGTTGAATCCCTTCGACAGTATGCATTCCTTTGTTTGGCCGCCTTGTGGTCACTCCAACAAAAATGAGCAGCCCCTTAAGTCCCCTTATGGTATCTCGAACTAACCAAGGTTCTTGAATTAGCGAGATACCTGTGTTGCAAGTTAATCTGAGTAATGGTGGGACCAGAAGCAGTCATTTAGGTTTGCTCCTAATCTTCCTGTGTCTCAACAGGCTCTTCCTGTCCCTGGCCGGCAATCCTAAAGTTGACCTGTCCAAAGTGATAAAAGGGCCTGTTGTTGAGGGCCTCGAGAGAGCTTGTCTGGGACTCAGGAATCTGCACAACTAGGAGATGCCTGGTGCCTCCTGCTGTGTCATCTTCATGAGGCCTTTCGTGCCTGACGATTCGCCAGGACGGTGTCTTCAGTGAGGGGTTAAGTGCCTCCAACCGCCGGAGTACCTCAAACGGGTCTTCTAGTTTAACCGGGATCCACGCCGTAGCCCTCACTATCTTCTGGAGCAACTCAACCCAAACTACTTTAAGAGCTGCACCTTGCCAGGGCTTTGTCTCGACCACTGCTTTGAGTAGCCAAGCTTTAGCCGCTAGGTCGGCTGCCACAAATACGAAGTCCCCTACCCTGCAGAAGGACGTCACGAATTTTTGACATTGATCTGGGGAAACTCTTTCGAGCGCCCTCCAGTTAGCATCCCTAAAGATCTCGTATTGCTCCGTAGTGAGCATTTAGTCCGGGTAGTTTGTATCGGCCACCACCATCGTCAGGGGTTAGTCCTCTGAGCGGCCATCAGTCCAGATCTTGACGACTCTCTGTTCGTCAGCTGCTGGGCCGCCTTGTACCTCTTCAAAGGTTTAGCCACCCCCAGTGGGGTTTCCTCTAAGCCCCTATCTCTCTTCTGAGCCTCAGTGCTGGATGTCGGCCCTGTAGCTGCTGGCGTTCCAGCTCCCGCAGCTGCTTTGCTAGCCTGCTGCGCTTGCCTCTTCAGTCTCATTTTCAGGGTACCGTTGAGCCGTTTCTTCTTGTTGGGGGACTGATTAGCCTCTCCCGTTACCATAGCCTCATTCAGAGGGACCGTCGACTCCTCAGCTCCAGAATTATGTTAGACCCTTTAAGGCCCACCCCCTCTTCCCCCTCCGCAACCTCCCTTCCTCCTTCCTTCAATTTTTGGTTTGATTTTGCTTGTTCTATTTTGATCCCATGAGAAGCTAGGAAAACAAAGTCCGCCGTTAGGGCACCCATGGCTTAGGGGGACGTCACATTGAGTGAGACACACAATGTTCGAATATCCGCTTGCAGTCCACCATAACAAACGGAGTGCTGTTTCTTGATCGCTATGCGGGCCGCAGGTCATTATTTTACCGATTTCAAAGCTATAAATCGGTCCGGGAGGGGCCTCGACCCAGGGATCCAAAAGGCCCGCGTTAGCTAGTCTCTTTCACCCTTTTACCATACTGTGATGATGCATACCAGGAGAGCCCGTTTATTGGGATCTTTTTTCTCTCACCCAGGAGAGCCCGTTTATAGGGATCTTTTTCCTCTCACCCAGCAGAGCCCGTTTATAGGGATACTTTCATTCGTATCCACACGGATGCAGGCCGAGATCCTTTTAGCTCCCATGTTGCATACGCTCAAGCCTCCCCACCAACTACAATTTGTTACAGACCCCAGGGGAACAAAAAAAAATAACAGAAAACGTGTATGTAGAAAAGGCCAAAAGCCAATGGCCAACGATGCCAAAATATCATATTATTTTTTCCAGTACATTAAACTTTATTAATTATTTTCAGTATTATCCGCAATATTTCTTATACAACCTTAATTTATACTTCATTATCTAAACTCGTAGTACATAATTATAATTGTATGCATTTTTTTGCTTAGAACTGCACAACATCCTTTTACGTTCAAGTGAAGAGGATTTTCTACTATTATAAATGTCGTTTTTAACATGTATACTTTTATCTTCTATATTTATACCTTATACTTTTTTCTACGTTCATTCTTATTGAACATTAATTTAAAGTTCGTATTAATGAATTGCACAATATTATTGTCATAATGTGAGTTATAATATCCATTAGTCATCTTTACAATTTCACAAAACTTTTTTCTCAGCAGAAAAATTATTTTGTACAAATCTGTAGCCGTCTGAGTTTCCAATCAGTTTTTCACAATTCTAATGTACACAGATTTTGAGGACTTTACCTTTATTATATTGTTCGCTGGTCAAAACTTTAAAGTTTTACTGTACCCTACAACATAAAAAAAATTGATTCTAAACCACATGTTTACACAATGTGTCTCCCACCAATTTTATATACCATCGGCTTTCCTTTTTCTGTACTGTTCGACTATTTATATTACTATTATTACTAAAGAGTAAGAAATGATTTTTAATTTAAAACATTTCAATTCTAATTATTTGAAACTTTTAAAATTTTCAAAAAGATCAATATTTCGAATGGAATGGAAAGGAATTGAACTTGTATCATTTCTGAATGAAAGCGTTTAAAATTGGGTGATTTTAAATAGAAAAAACTCAAAAGAGAAGCTTCAACATTCAAAACCTTTAAACTAAAATGTTTAAATTTAGACAATTTTTTATTCGGAAGGAGTTGAAATTTAAAACTGAATAGAATATTACAAAGTAAAAGCTTCTAAAATTATAGAATTCTAAATTTTTATTGCATTAAACAAATTATGATCGAACGTAAAAATTGATCAGACAAACTTTTCTAAAATCAAAAAATAAATTCAACTTTATTTTCACCGTTCAAAATAACAAAATTTTCAATTGTGAACCTTTAAAAATGAATTATTCTTTTAAAAAAACGTTAAAAAAATAATTTTAAATGGGAAATATTAAAATATAAAATGTATACTCCTAAAAGTTCAAAATTAAACAAATATGAACTCCATTTTAAAATAAAAAAAATTTAGTAGCGAAGAATTGTTGGATATAAAGTATTTTGTACTCTATGTATTATTTTAAACTGTGCGTTAGACATTACTCACTAATGAAAACTTCCTTACCAGCAATATAAGGAGGATATTATATTATATATTATTAAAAAATTATGATTATATATTATAATTTATTATCATTATTGTATTATGTTATATCATTTTATTAGTTCTTCCTCTAAGCCACGAAAACAGAGTACTTACAGCTTTTTGTGCATTTGATAACTAGACGGGTGACTGCAGCCATACATACACAGTAGCAAGATTTTTGCATTCTTCAGGGGCAAAAAATTAGTACATTTTCCATTACAAAAAGAAACAACAACAACATTTTCCGGAAAAAGCTCTATGTCGAGGCCGGTATAATTGCCTTTATATTATGTGGTAAAAATATTTAATTGAACAATCCATCCTTGTAGACGTATTATGGATCTGAAGAAACCCCGAGTCGTTTAAAGCATTTTAAGTGTAAAAAATTTGTACTGCGCAATCATTAACCCCATAGCAGTCTACTGCGCAGCCCAAAATGCGATGTAGCTCTAGTGTGCAACCCTAAATGTCATACAATTTAAGTGTGCAATCTTAGTTGTCATATAATTGTACTGCTCAACCGTAAAACCCATACAATTATGCTGCGCACCAATAAACCACATATAAGTCTGGTGCGTATCTGGAGATGCGATGTAACTTCACTGCGTACTAAAAGTTTTTGATTGGCAATAAATAATCTGAAACAGGCACTGACAGAGTGCCCATTTTGATAGTATCAAAGATATATATTTTTTAATACATATACTATACTTCCAAGAGGCTGTCCTGCATTGTCAGAAATAACTTTCAGCAAGAAATTAGGAATAATTGGAATAACCTGCTAAAAACACTTTATTTCCAATCAAAAGATACAGTTTGAATTTAATACCGTAGTATAATATCTGACTATACACTTGATTTAAAGTTTTAATACGTTACGAATTTCTTAGTTGATTTTATTACTTTGAAAGTTTTATTCGGAGGTCGATGTAATTTAGCTAGAGTACATTTTCAGGGAAACTGTTTGCTCTCTCTAAAATAGATTCTTCCCTTGTTGTAGTACTTAACTCTAGTTGCAGAACTTTCTCCGGATTATGTAAATACTACTTTCAGCCTAATTGTTGCAGGAAACATGTAGTACATCGTATTAGCATACAATGAAGTAACAACCAGTGGCGTATCTAGGGTATGGTACGTAGGGCTCGTGCCATGGGCGCTGTTCTGATGGGGGGGGGGGGGCAAAAAAGCCACAAACCCACACAAATTTGTTTTCTACGCAACTCGGGAGGGGGCGGGATTTTCTCTTTGCCACGGGCGCCGTTATCCCTCCTTATCCGTAGATGCGCCACTGGTAATTACATTTTGTAGGACCACCGAAAAAAACGTTTTGAAGGCTCCGGAAATTATTTTTTTTTCAATTCCAGGCTCCGAAATTCAAATTTAAAGTATTTGATCAGTGGCTCTTTGTAACAATGACTTGCTAAAGCGCTTGATTTCGATATCTGAAAATTTAACCATGTGCTAGTTTAAAGGATTGTATTTGAAAATGTTATTTCCCCATTTATGACTTCAAGTATGCTTTGAGTTGGATGAGGTGAGATTTCAATACTACATTGTTAGCTTTCAGTAGACTTTTCAGGGGCGCATAATAAGAGGGTTTAAGGGTAATTTGTTTCAAAAATGAGATAATCGCAGCATTATATTGTTTTTTATACGTAAAATTATGTTTAATCCGCTTCTCAATTTGTTAAATTTAAAATAAAAAATTTGCACTTCAAAGGGCCCGGCACAATATGTATGGAAAATGTCGTAAAGTTAATCTTCCAAGCATATTTCTTTACTTTTTTTATATGAATGAGTGACTTAGCCCCACATCATCGGGTAATGTTTCTCATACTTCAAGGAATGTAAATCATTGTTAATGAGTAAAATATATGTACTTTACAGTACAAAAGAGTCAGATAGTGATTATATATTGAAAGAGCCAATACCTAATCAAACTTCCTTGCTTTTCTTTATTGTAAAAAGAAACCGAAAAAAGCGAACCTGTTAAACCCATTTTACCGTACCTCATTCATTTCTTTTTTCTTTAAAGAAAATAAAAAAGCTGCTTCTCAGTTTCTAACAATCTCTCTATTGAACAACAATACATCCTTGGAATGTATTTCCTGTCAATTCACCAAAAACCAAAATGGTACCCTCTTATCCTGGCCCTTCGATTTGTATATAATTTTTAATTTTCTTTTCACACAAAAATAACTAGCTAAAAAAAATAAACAAATTGTGAAGCAAAGTTCAGTTTTAATATTTTAGTATGATGAACTCTTGCGACTCCCATTACATTGACCGTACTGAATAATTCAGTGGACTAGACAAAATTTTGTCTCCCTAAGAAATTACCTGGAGGAATGAGGACTGACTCTAGGGAATCACCATCTCTAGCCTATGTACCAGCCGGTGTCGAGTCAGAAATCAAAGCATCTGTGGGCGGGAAAGGTCAAACAGCTTCACAAGAGAGTTCTACTTAATCTGTCTCACTCTTTGATAATTAAATTCAGCGATATCTCAAAGGAAGATCAACCAAGCAGAAAATCCACCTCCTTCATCAATTGCTTGGTGTGGAGCTAAACAAGGGAGATAGTTCGCAGCCTCCCTTTTCTCGTAATTAAATAATACAAGTAAAATTTAAATTAACATTCGATAACTTGATTCTTGTTGTATAAAAATGATGAATATCTACAGCCTTATCAGCAAGTTCTGCTGGACTTGGATCAGCCTTACCAGCCGGTAAATCAAATTAGCGAGTGCACCATAGAAAGCCAACTAAGAAACAAAACCACGCTGAAAGTAATTCATATTGAGAATGTAGTAATTGTTTCCTCAGAAAATTTTAATCAATTTTATATGTCAAATGTCCAAGATGCAATGAATGAAAGAATCTTAAAATATTGGAGTAAAATTTGGTCACTTATTTATATAACTGTCTTTAAAAAAATAAAAGATTGAGCAATTTGGTATAAGAGGAATAAACACGTCACTCCTAAGTTACATGAAGTATTCTTGCTATTATTATGCTACAGAAATTATTTAAAAAATGAGGAGTGCTCTTCGAAAATAGTTAAAAAAACTAGCTGCATTCTTCATGTTAGTTCAAAAACTTTTGAACTATGAAGAGGGTGTTAAATAAATCTGCCTTTTGGACAGCAGCAAACGTAGAAATGCCATCCTCTCATGATTTCTTGCCTTGAATGGCTTATTTTTATCATTCCTGACGTTAGGTATCTCTGAAACAGAGCAGTAAGGACATACATACTCTACCCGAAGTAGTCAATCACTGCGCCCAGCGTCGCATCTGATGTAGGCGGAATATTACGTGATCGAAGGATATCCGCCACGTGACGAGTCAACATGTGGGTTCAGCTGCTACCCCGCCCCGCCTGTATTGCGTCAACAGGGTTGAACCACCTGGATGTTAAAGTGTCCAATTAGCACCCGTAAGGGCCTTCAAATGGGATCTACCTCTCAAAATGCCACTGGAGTGTGTTCGAAGTTCTCCTCGGAACGCTTGATTTTTTCTGAGACGTTTGTGTTGTTCGTGGTAGTCTTTATGGTTCTCAGACTTGTCGATGTGCTGCCTCGTTGATTTCCACAAAAATATTAAATTCACTGGTCTACTAGGTGGTTCAAGATTCTCTCGGCCTAACTAAGAAAAAAAACAATTTTGGTCAAATTTACTATTTATTCTTCAACATAGTCCCTTTTGAGCTCGATACACCTAGTCCAGCGATTTTCCAACATTGCGATGCCTTTCGAACAGTGAGGTTGCTCAAGGCTTTCAAAATAGCCCTCAGTTTTTGATTCGGCTTCTTCATTCGTCGCGAATCTCTGCCCCTGGAGCCATCTCTTGAAGTTTGGAAACAGATAATAGTCGCTGGGGGCTCAATCTGGAGAATACGGGGGCTGAGGAAGCAATTGAACGTCTAACTCGTGTAATTTGGCCATGGCTGTCATCGATTTGTGAGCTGGTGCATTGCCGCAAACGCGGCACCCACCTTGTGGTTAGCTTCCTCATACCCAAACAATCATGCAAAATGAATGTACTGACCCAGATGATATCCTACGGCCTCAGCTAGTTCACGCACTTTCACTTTTGGATCATCCAATACCATATAGTGGATTTTTTGCACGGTTTCTGGAGTTGTCGCTGTTTTTGGTGCTCCACCGTCGTGTTCATCTTTTGTGCACATTCGGCCTCTTTTGAACTCGGCAATCCAATATTTTACGGTTGAATACGATGGAGCAGATTCACCATAATATTTATAGAGCTTTTCTTTCGTTTCCTTTCCACTTTTTCCACGCAAAAAATAATGCTTGATCAATGCCCGAAATTCTTCTTTTTCCATTTTTAGAAAAATATCAAAACTTTTTTTATTTTAGCCAACAAATATTTACTTCAAAAAAGTCTGGCGTCACTATTAAGTGCCAGATCCATCTGAAATGAGTCGTGTATTCGTGTGGAGGTTGGTATTTTAATACGGGGGCCGGCATCTATTGGAGGCCGGGAGCATCTTGAACCACCTAGTAATCGTCTCATCCTGCAACTTCAACAATTTCCTCTTCAGCCGAAGCATCAGGCCCGGATTTAAACCTCAGACAGCAGTTCGAAAAAAAGATTGAGCGCTTGTGAAGTAAGAGTAGACTATTACGGCCCTAGTTTCATTATACTGCTGAAGAAAATAAGGGTAACAAAAAGTATGCCTAGAAGAAGAGATAGATTCCAGATCCATCTCGAATTCACGTGATGGCTATTTAAGTAACATACTTGCCATGCAAGACTAATCTGACCCAGGCTACTGATAATTTATAATATAATATTAATATCATTGATATTATAATATAATAAATAATATCTTTAGCAATTACCCTATCACGGTTCATTTATTAACACACAAACTCACTAAGACATCAATATCTACTAAGCAAACATTTTAACTGGGTCCATGAGTAATTTAGAAATCTATTGTTTCAATCGTCTTTCAGATCTGTAGCACTATTTGTTACACATTTCTGTCCTGGCGTACATACTTCCTCTATATTCATAGATCCTTTAATGTAAGCTCGTCTGCCTCTTGAGATCCTTACGTCTTTTCACTCTAAACTCGCACTCATACGCTCCCGGCATACATTTCTTGGTCTACTTCTGGGTACACAACTATTCAACTTTTCTAAATACAGGGAACTCTCACTTATTCCAAGGGCCGAGAAACGTACACATTCGGGTATTCCAAGTCTGCAGGGGCCCCCACCTCTACCGCGAGTCGTGGGGTGATCTTGTGAAGCGACTTGCATTGACTGTCCCTGCCTTTTATCGATGCGTGCGCTGTAAGCATGGGTACGTCCTTGCATATAAACACGTCAGAGAAAAAGAAAGACTCCACAGAGTCATGAGGAAAAACGAGACAAGAACCTTTAGAAAGTGAAAGTCTTACGCAGAATGCCTGAAGAGCAAGACAGCGCAACCATAGTTGTCTCATTTTTTCTCACAACTCTGACGTGGTCATTTTCGCATTCATGCAAACGAGGGTATCCGGCTCTCGGGCCTCTTTTTAATTGCTCAGCCACTAACGCGAGCAAGACCCTACAGGGACAGTAGTGGCAGGTGAAGGAGCTTCGCCACTCGGAATATCCGAGCGTAAGAGTCTTGGAATAAGTGAGCCTTGGTATAAATGAGAGTTCACTGTACACATGCTTCGTTACAGATCCATCTGCGCTATCTCTACAACAAATTGTTTGACAACCCACTCATTAATGACTTTGCCCATTAGCGTTTCATCGCATATATTTCTCAGGAATCGCATACAAACAGTGTACACTTAGGTGTAGTTCCGAAAGCGTATATGAATTGTGGTCGAATCGTTTGCGAGAAAAAGAGTAAGGATCGGCATACACATACTGTTACTGAAAGAAGGTAAAATTGGAAGTGTTGATCAAGTCGTCGAAATCAACGAGTGCAAAATCGGACGCCGGAAGAATGAGAAGGGGCGTTTTGTAGAAGGTTCGCGGATCCTTGGAATATTCAAATGGGTCCTGTAAACGAATATCGTGTGTAAATTTGTTTCGATAATCAAATAGACCAAGCTACGTTAGTTGCATTGATCAAAAAACACGTTGCAGAAGGGACAGAGATCCATACCGATTGTTCGAAAGGATATATAAATCTTGCAGATCATGGTAATGTGCATAAAACCGTGAATCATTCCGAGGAGTTCGCGGATACTGGAGCCCATACTCAGAACATCGAGTCTTCCTGGTGGTGGATGAGACGATTCCTCTCACGTGTTGGCATCCGAAAAAGCAGTCTTGTAGATCACCTCTGTGAGTTTCTGTAGCGGCAAGTTAAGAAAATTGCGCAGACCCCTTCAAACAGTTGCTAGTTAATATAAAAATCTGTTATCCTGGTAAATAGGATTAGGTGTTACAACGCTTTAAAATCCCGTCTTTTTAATGTTTAGGGGGGGCTTCGAATGCTTTGCTTTTTTGGGGCAGTTTGGCCTATTTGTTTTAATGTTTTTATTTTATGGAGGAGTTTGAATCTTAAGTTTTTTGGAAAATCAAGCCTCTCAATTTTTCTTAATTTTATGGCATAGTTTGACGTCTTTTCATTTTTAGTTTTTAGGGACAGTTTGGCCCCTTTGCTTTTTTTAATATAATCGGACAGTTTATCTCCTTTGTTTTCAATATAATCGGGCAGTTTGACTCTTTACTTTATAGGGAAGTTTAGCCTTTCTGTTTTTCCTAGTCTTATAGTGCCGTTTGACGTCTTTTCATTTTTAGTATTTTGGGAAGTTTAGCCACTTGTTTTTTTAATTAAATGGGGCAGTTTGACCTATTAGTTTTTTGGAGCAGTTTAGCCTTTCTATTTTTCTTAATCATAGAGCCAAGTTTGACGCCTATTCTTTTTTATTTTTTTTTTGGGACAGTTTGCACCTTGTGTTTTTTTTAATATAATCGTAAAGTTTGGGCCCCTTGTTTTTTTCTCTCTATATAATCGTGTAGTTTGACCCGTTAGTTTTTATAGAGCAGTTTAGCCTTTCTGTTCT
Source organism: Andricus coriarius (assembly GCA_932066315.1). Lineage (NCBI taxonomy): Eukaryota > Metazoa > Arthropoda > Insecta > Hymenoptera > Cynipidae > Andricus > Andricus coriarius. The sequence continues at coordinate 27,315 of CAKNWT010210377.1, forward strand.
TCTTAATCTTATGGAGAACTTTCACTTTTTTGGTATTTTAGTCTTTTGGGGCGCAGAAATGACGTACGTCATATATCATCGCCCGTACAGCATCTGATGGGGGTGGAAGGCAACCCTTTGGCTTGTCATAGAAATAATGTAGGTCACATAGATTCCCCTTTCCAACTTATTATCAGGGCGGAAAGGCACCCCTGTGACTGATCGTGGAAATAATGTAGATCATGTAGGTTCCCCATTCCAACGTCTTATCGGGGGCGGTAAGGCATCCCTGTGACTGGTCATAAAATTATTAGGGTCTCATAGGTTCCCCCTTCTAGCGTCTCATAGGTTCCCTTTTCCAACGTCTCATGGGGTGCAAAGGCAACCCCTTAACTGGTCACAGAAATAATTTAGGTGACATAGATTCCCCTTTCCAGCTTCTTATCCGGGTCGGAAAGGCACCCCTGTGACTGATCATAGAAATAATCTAAGTCACGTAGGTTCCCTTTTCCACCTTTACATCTGGCACTCTAAGGCATCTGTGTAACTGGTCACAGAAATAATGTAGGGCACGTAGGTGCTCCTTTAAAACGTTTCATGGAGGACGGTAAAGCACCCCTGTTACTGGTCACAGAAATAATGTAGCTCACATAGATTCCCCTTTCCAACTTCTTATCGGGGGCGGAACTGATCATAGAAATAATGTAGGTCACGTAGGCTCCCCTTTTTAACGTCTCATCGGGGGTCGGAAATGGACTCCTGTGACTGGTCACACAAATAGGGTAGGTCGAATAGGTTCCCCTTTCCAACGTTTCAGAATGGGGAGGGGGGAGCGTGAAGGCACTCCTGTGACTGTTCGAAGAAATATTGTAGATCATGTAGGTTCATTTTTCGAACGTTTAATGGGGTGCAGGAAGGCACCCCTGTGATAGGCAACAGTAATACTTTAAGAATTATGAAATGTTCGTGATTTTCCATCTTTAACTTCGAATATTTCGAAAACTGTTACTTATAGGCTAAAAATTGATATAACATAAAATATGCATTTTGACGAGATCTACAATTTTTAATTAATTTCTGATGTTAAATTTTTGTCGATTACTGGTCAAATAATTATCTAGAGAAACGTGAAAAAATCTGCCACTCGTGAATAGTGGCGTTCCCGGTTCAAATCCGGGCCGTGACAGATTTTTCTCGTTTCTCCAGATAATTATTTGACCAGTAATCGACAAAAATCTAGCATCAGAAATTAATTAATTACACTGGTCGACACAATAACATCATACATTAAATCTACAACTTTTGTCTGAAATATTTGTCGATATTGCCATTATTTATTAAAATAAATGAAAAAGACTATAAATTTATACGTCGGAGGTCCGCCGCTTTTGGAACTTTAACCGTACAATATTCTCTTATCCTTTTCCTAACAAGTTCAGATCTCTTTACCAT
>CAKNWT010210437.1:393-21223 GCA_932066315.1 Andricus coriarius
CTTGAAGAGTATACCAAAGGCCAATCCAATCTGCCAATTCTTTCGGAAGGTATCGTGCTGACAGACTAAAAATCTACATACATACACACAAACACAAATATACACAGCCAGGCAGACGCATTCAGGAAAACGTGTTTTTTGGGTTCGGAAGGTCTCAAAACGTGACAATTTGAAAAAAACGGGGGGGTCAAATTTTACACAAATCTATTACCTTCTCTGAAAAAGAATGTAAAAAACAACAACTATGATACAAGAACAATAAAGGTAAATAAAATTTCTCTATTAATATTTCTTATGATGTTATAAGAGAAGAGTTCTATCATATTGCAAAACATGGTTAACAAATTTTTGATAATTATTATTAAAATGAAATTTCACTTTTATTCTGTAAAACTTGAAAAATAAAACAGAAACTGAATATTCACGATGCGTCATTCAATCATATTGCTGATTTTTCAACCAATGAATATGAATAATCGTGCTGCCAATTTTCTTACTTTTTATTTATTTTAACATATTTTTAAACAATTTATGAAATTATAACCAAGTATCACGATTATTAGGACCATCAATATTGCTGGGACTACCTTACATTGATATTAAAAGAGTCATAAGTTGTCGAATAAGATAGTGATCTTTGAAAATCTACTGATTGCTTGTTCTTAAGAAAAAAAATTCTAATTTTTCAACTTGGCGGTGGTGAACAACAAAATTTTAGCAATTGTTTCAGTAAAAAGAAGACAAAACACCGTTCAAAATTAAAATATTCTGAAATAATGTGAACCGTGAAAGTATACATATTAAAAAAACAAGTTGATAATTATATGCCTTCTATTTGGAAAATGGAAAAATGATTGAATTCAGACTTTGAAGCGTTATAAATTAAATTCTGAATAATTAATTAGTAATTGCGGACTCCAAACAATTTTCAGGTTAGAAAGGAATAACGATAATAAAGTGATGCAGTAATAAACCCCGCAGTAGTATATTCAACTTATTGTAGATGATTACTTTGTTTTTTAATGATTTGAGCTCATGCAAATTATAATGAGAGAATAGTTAATGAACGAAAGTTCTTCGCGCGAAAAAATATTTTTGTGAATCTAACCTCAAAACTATTCCGAGTCCAAAATGATATATTAATTAAGAAGAGTTTAATTTTTAACGCTCAAATGTTGTGAATATTAACTAATTAAACTTTTATTATTACTTACCCTTCATAATTTATTCATTAAATACGTCCAAAATAATATTATGACTGATCATTAGCACAAACTCCCTTTCCAGTTTCACTACCTGTCACAAGATTTAAATTTAACCAACAAGGATTGTACATGCCGCGCCACACAAAGCCACGAATTGAAATTAACTCTACTATTTTAAATACTAACGTAGCATTTACTTTGTATTTTTCTACTGGCCAAAAATATTCAGCGTTATTCAACTTTTTTAGTTCAAATGGGCTTTGGTTCAATTGGGTGTTAGTGAAAAAGAATACTTACCAATCTTTTTCACGTTTGGATGTACACACAAAAGGGCGATAGATCGATTACCTAGGATTGCGAAAAAGCTCCAACAATGCCTTCTATATTTTCTTGATGGTGAAAACTTATCCTGCAACAAAATATTGAAAATCTAATACTTTTCTTTTTGACCTGAACATTAAAGCCAAACATTAATGTCAAATAAAACAAAAATTTTCCGCATTCTTTATTTTACGAGAAAAGACTATCTTAGATCCCGTTCAAGGCGATTGAAGATGAAAAATGTCGTTTTTTCAGTTTCTCCCTTGAACTATGGCCTCTGGTAAAAAAATATAATAAAGATATTTCATTTTTTTATAAGGAACGTTTTTAAATAACCGATTTTTTGTCTCAAACCCTTCTTTCGAACAGTACATCACTTAAATGTTAGAAAAATTACATTTTTCACTGTTTTAGCTGAACTGAGGGTTCAAGTGAAAAAAGAAGTGCGACAAAAACATTTTACTTTCTTCTCAACAACATTTTTTGCTCATAACACTTTTGCCTAAAACCCTTTTTTTTTTGCCAGTAGACCAGTTAAATGTCAATAAAATGACGTTTCCCACTTTTCTAGCTGAACTGCGTGATCGAGAGAAAAAATGAACGTGAAAAAAACATTTCACTTTTTCATAAACGACATTTTTTGTTCATGACACTTTCGCCTGAAATCCTTCTTTCGAACAGTACATCACTTAGATGCCAATAAAATGACATTTCCCACTTTTTTAGCTGAACTGCGTGTTCTAGAGAAAAAATGAATGTAAGAAAAACATTTTAATTTTTCATAAATAACATTTTTTGCTTATAACACTTTGGTGTTATTATCTGAAACATTACGTCGAAAGAAGGGTCTTAGGCGAAAGTGTCATGAACAAAAAGTGTCGTTTATAAAAAAGTAATATGTGGGAAACGTAATTTTATTGACATTTAAGTGGTCTACTGGCCAAAAAAAGAGTTTTAGGCAAAAGTGTTATAAACAAAAAATGTTTTTTAGAAAAAAGTAAAATGTTTTTGTTGCATTTATTTTTTCACTTGAACCCTCAGTTCAGCTAAAAAAGTGAAAAATGTAATTTCGCTGACATTCGGCTGATGTACTGTTCGAAAGAAGGGTTTGAGGCAAAAAATCTGGCCTTGAGCGGGATCTAAGATGAGTACCACGTTGATTACCTGGAACACATACTATCGGGGTGTCCCACCCACGCAAGAACGACGTAAATCTACAGACATAATGCGGTCCTAAGAGTTCTTTATTACCATCTTTGTCTCTCTTACGATGTTGGCCGCGACCCTGCTCTGCTTAACGCTCCAAAGGAGATGGAGTCAATTGTCCAAAACGAGAAGTGCCAAATTTTGTGGAACTTCGATTTTCGGACAGCAGTCTCCGTTGCACACTCGAGGCCTGACATTGTTCTCCAAGACTTCGAGAAACGAACTATATTCGTGATCGAATTCTCGGCACCGTCCGAATACAACATCACTGCCAAGGAGAAAGAAAAGGAGGAGAGGCAAGACCTTAAAAGGGAGCTGCGAAGACTGTACCCAAAATATTCGGTACAAGTAATTGTCCTTGTCATAGGTCCTCTCGGAGTTGCGAAACTATCTCTGGTTCGTAACCTGAAAGCCATACCCGCGTGACAAAAATATGCTAAGGCACTTGTGAAATGGATGGAGAAAGCTGTCATCCTTGGGTCGCGTAGTGTGCTCAAAGCACACTAGGGTTTGGCCGGCCTGTCGTTGTGATTTCATCGTGTCCTGTGACCATCCATCTCACGGTTGTGAGACGTGGCCAGGCAGTTTCTCCCAGTGAGACCCTGCGATGGTTTTTAACCTTATTTTTTAATTATATATATTTTATGTATAAATTTTTCACGCAGTCGTCGGCTAGTTCCCGATCCTAGTAAATGATAATAAATATAATTTGTATTATTATTACATTTCAGAACCGATCCAAGAATACCATCCTCTTACATGTGGTCTGAAAATCGTGAGTCACCTTCAATGTTGAAGTGCGTATTTTCTGGGCGTGCAGACCAACTGATGTCCATAAATTCTATAATGCCGGAAAACCAAAACATTAACAGATCGAATCAAAAATATGCAGCTCTAGTTACTTCAGTCTGTCCTCAGCTGACTGGAACTAACAATGAACAACTTGAAGCTACTCATTTAAACATCACAACGCCAAAATTTGAACGTCTTCTCCCAATTGGTAAGAGTCCACCTGCTGATAGTTCCTGTTATGTTATATTTCCCATTTTTTATACAATTTCACAGAAAAAAACAAGATTTAATTAAAATCAATTGATTGCAATGACCAAATCTGTTATTTAATTTACAGTTTTACAGAAACTGCCACTGCGATTTAAATGCGTGTAAATTCGCCTAAATTCGTGTTGAAGGTCATTTCGAAAAAAATTAGTGTTGCAATTGTAGAATAGGGGCGTCACCTCTGTTTTGGCTGAAAAAAAACTGTTTTCAGCAACAAAGTATCAGAATCTTTAATTAAACGAATAATGAAGTGATTTGACGAGGCGAAAGTAGAAAGTTATTGTTACTTTTGTTACTACGATGTCTCAAATGTGGGTATGTCATGATATCGGAATGATCATATTTAACTCACCATTTAGGTCCTTTTAAACATCCGTACATTATAGTTACTTCTGATTCTATTTGGGCCTTTACTAGGGCCTAGGGCCCAAATAAACATTCACACGGACCTTATTTTTAACATGAAAATAATAATTTGGCTATTTGTTGCCTTACTGTATCACCTACGCTTAAAATGTTTATTTTTTTAGGATAACTTAGTGACTGATAGTAGTTTCTAATAAGCGTTCCACAAAAAAAATCTTATAACTCTCTTTAAGTATTTTTTTTTGCTTTAACCTATTACTGACTTTAGTTGTTCTTGCAGAAAACGGCTCAATCTTGGTCCCTGAAGCTTTTTTAAATCGCTGATTCCGAATTTGAAGTCCCAAGAGTCTTTTTCGAATTGCTTGATCCTATATTGCTTACTTAAACTAGAATAAACTAAATATAAACCACTGGATGTATAGGAAATTTGGCTACGGATGTTTTTTTGTGTGCCCCATATCGAATTTAAAATAAAAAAGTGATATTTAAAATTTCGGATTTCATATGGCTAACGTAAAGCAGCGCAAAATTAATAGGCTACTATATTCATAAGAAACTAGAAGTTTTCAATATTTTTCTTCGATATTTGCGAAGGTAGTGTCAGTACTGTACATAGCTGTTGCATACTGAATATAAGGTTCTTCGTCGAATAAATAAGGCAGCACATTTTTACTAATTATTGAAATCCACAACGCTTTTGAATCCCAGCCAAGTATTTTTCTCAACGGAAGTCATTGTTTTTTTGTTTCGAAATTGATGTCCTTGATCAGTTTTCTGATATCGAGACCTACGAAAATACCCTCTTTGATCTTTGTATCACTTATACCGGGAAATTTTATAGATAAGCACTTGAAACAATTTTCATTGATATAGGTATGTGAGGTGGAACCAAAATACCAGCCTGAGGATCGAAAATGAGTTTACTAGACAAAGCGGATAAAAGTTAAATGAAGACGATCAGGTAAAACAGGGGCATCGAGTGGTGATCAGACGAGCCAAACGCATTAGAGCTTGCAGGTATCACACAGGCCCGACGCGTGAGTGTTGGTTCAAGAGTTGAGAAAGATGCGAATAAAATCACTTCCTAACTTTGAGATTCAAAACATTCTTTTTTAATCGTGGAGCAACGGTGGTTTTTTATTTGACAGGGGAAATCTTCGTTATTCAGAATCAATACAAACCGGAAAATCGATTTTTCGGTCCTAGGGCTGGTTTTTTCGTCCCACGTCAACACACACACACACACACAACACACACGCACACATATTATTTAAAAAACGGTAAAGCGACCACAGCAGGTCCGTATAAGGTTTAACAACCACCGCAGGGTCTCACTGGGAGCAACTGCCATCTAAAAAAATGACACCGGCTCCCAGCAGGACCGCGGTAAATCACATTCATGGCCACACAAAAATCAAGTATATTTTGTAAATCCGGACTGTTGACTTAATATCATGGATATTATTTTTAAATCTCCGCAAAGGAACCACGCATGCACATCGTAATTGATACACTTAAGAAGAATTGCGAGATTTCCTCCACCAAAGATCTCATTGAACCTGATAAAAAAAAATCTATGGGAAATAATGCGGTCTTTGTCACGTAAATTCCAGAGTAAAATTCAAAGATTTGTCTAATTGTAGCAGGTTCAGTAAGGAATTCCTAATAGGGCTCATAGAAACCAATAAAATTTGAGATCTGAAAAATTAATTTTGGCATTCCAGATAGAAGCCAGCACTATTTGAGTCTGGAAATCCAAGTAGGCTCTGTTTATGTAAAAACCTAATAAAAAACAACAGATGTGGGTACTTTACGAAATCTCAAAAAATGTATTTTGGGATTCCAGACAGAAACCAGCTCTTTTCCAGTTTCACAACTGATTCTACAGTTATGTAAAATCAGAACAGAAACCACTTCATTTTGCAATGGGAAATCCAGATTGGTTACAGATATGTAAATTCCTCTTAGAAACCACCCTATAACAGTAGTAAGGGGCAACTTTGGGCCGCCAGGAAGCCTACCCCCACTCCTCGGTGTTTTCTAGACATCTGGCGCCTACCCCCACATCTCGGCTGTCTGGGTCTTATCTCGCTAGACGCATATGTGTGTTTAAAGTCTAAGAATAGAAGATAAGATGGGGTGGAATAGGGAGTTTGTAGGAAATGTGTGTTGATACAAGGATTGGTGCATTTTTAAAGGTCTATGTGACGAAATATTCTAAAGTTGGAGTTATGGCTTCGCAGTGCTAATCTAATACTAAAAAGAATGATAAAGTGATATGATTTTACTTTAATTGTTTCAATTAAGAATGCAAGAAAGCGAGAAATATATATTTGAGAAATAAGATGATTTAATACGTTTTAAAAACAATCCTAAAAATTAAAAGGTATGTCTTATTTTAATATGGTATGGGTTGTAAATAAGTGAAACACGTACACAAACATATAAAGTATAAAATTTCATTTTTTCCAGGAATGGTTATTTTCACTTAAATTTATAATATTTAAATATTATTCCTAGTTTTTGGGAAAACGTTGAAATCAGCCCCTTGAAAAAACCTTATATACTTATAATATTTATACATATATACATATATATAATAATAAGCATATGAAGGGGGAGGTGGGCAAAGGGATGCATATGAAGGAGGAGGTGGTTGTTGGAAGTGTAAGGATATTGGAGGAAGTTTGTGGCTGGGTGGTTCTTCGGGACGAGAAGATTGAGTTCGGGGTTCGGGAATTAATACAGGACGAGTTTTGGGACGTGTTTTGCTACGAGAAAATAATCTTCGAAGTATGGTAAATCGGTTTAATGTGGTGTGGAAGATGGGAAGCAAAGGGATGTAGGTTGACATTGCTTGTTGTTGTATTGTGGATTAGGGCTTGGAGAGTTGTTTTTAAGACACATTTTTGCGACGGAACGCAACCCCGGATTTTTTATTATTTTAGCACGATCAAGCCTAATACCCTCCGCCAATTCATATTGACGAATGTATTCGAGCTTTGAAACTTTATCAATACAGTATGATGGCCAACCACCTGCCTCCTGTTTGAGCCTTAAGAACATATTAATATATCCTGCGAAAAGACCTCCCTTGTGCGTGATTGGATCATACTGTACTACTTTATATTGCCATATTTCTGAGATATCGACAGTTTTGTAACAGTTTTTATGCGCGGTTAAATGTTTTAGGATGAATTGAGCGTTAAAATATTTAGCATTATGAGCTATACAGATAATTTTTTTAATTCAACTGTGGGACGTAGCGTAAAATCTACGAAATCACGTACTGGATTGTCACACCCAAAGTCAAATTCACGATTCAACCCGCAGTTTTCGCATGGTTTCTCAATGTCCTCTTCAAAGGTACACCACGAGCAGACTTGTTGAGCTGCACAGAGATTAACCTCATGCTCAGTAATAGAGTCGCCCAGTCGAGCGTTTAATTTTGCCGCGTTTAAAGATCGTAAAATATAAATAAAACAGGGTTCTTCGCGTCATTAAAACCAGAATTTACACGTGTAGGTGACATGTAGCAATTTTGATTATATTCAAGCTCGCAGCCACATGTCCTACAGTAAGAAAAACCACATTTGTGATTCTTATCTTTTGATAGATCAACCAAATGCAAGCACACATTGCATATTCACAATACATCACAAACGATTTTTGTGGAGGAATATGAATTCCTTTTTTTATGGCGATTAAAGCAATCGTCGCTAAAAAGGAGACGCAAGCATTGTTCACACTAGCGTCCTGTGGTGTATGCTTCATCGGGGGTTTTCTTACATTTCGGCTGCGATAAACATGCCCCACATTTTTGCAAGCACCTATGGTCATTGATGTTTTTATAACCCTTACTACAAGGTGTACAAAATTTTTGACTTAAACGCATTTCAGGGTACCATCGTATACCTGACGGCCTGGCGACCCTTTTCTATTGTATCGCGCTCCGCCTCCGGCCAAGTCTAGTTCGAAGCTCGACGAGGCGTTGTTGTGCTCAACCGGAGGGCACTGCATACGTTGCGATGGTACCTTTAACATTCAAATGGCTCTGTTCCACTCCACCATTGAGGTCGAGACTAACACGCTGACACGCTAACGTTAACGCGTTACAATGTTTGGCTAACTATAATGCAAAGTAACGTACGTGTCAACTTTTTTAATTAGGAACTTCATGATAACTTCAGCAAAATAGATGCCGGATAATACATTTGCTGGTTAAATTTGTATACGAAAAATTATAGAATTGATCAACAAATTATTTATTTTGCTGAAATTATCATGAAGTTCCTAATTAAAAAAGTTGACATAGAAAAAAACGAATTTTTCCGTCCACAGATGCTGAATAATGCATTTGTTGGTTAAATTTGTATAAAAAAATAATAGAATTAATCAAAAAATTATTTATTTTGCTGAAATTATCATGAAGTTCCTAATTAAAAAAGTTGGCACGTACGTTACTTTGCATTATAGTTAGCCAAAAATTGTAACGCGTTAACGTTAGCGTGTCAGCGTGTTAGTCTCGACCTCAATGGTGGTGTGGAACAGAGCCATTTAAATGTTAAAGGTACCATCGCAACATATACGGTACCCTCCGGTTGAGCACCACAACGCCTCGTCGAGCTTCGAGCTAGACTTGGCCCGAGGCGGAGCACGATACAATAGAAAAGGTTCGCCAGGCCGTCAGGTATACGATGGTACCCTGACATGCGTTTAAGCCAAATTTTCTAGTTGAAGCCGCAGCCGTCAAATTCGAAATTGTCTGAAAATGACGAGTTTCGCTATCATACAAAAGATGTACAGTATGTATAGGGATTTGACCTGCTTCGATAAAATATCGTGTGCCATCGAAAGAAGGTGGGTAGTCGCCGCCGCCGAAAGGTTTGAGATCAAAAAAGAGTGCATTGCGTGTTAGCTCTTGTGCTTATACCGTCTGTAGGATGGAATTTTGTTTGCGAACAGCATGCCATTTTCATTTTTTCCCCGTTTCTTAATTGACCGCTTTCACTATAAATTTTACCTGAAACAATCGCTCGAGGAGCACATAAATTATCGCGATTTCGAATTGCTAAAAATGACCTTTTGTTAATCACATCTCTAGTTAAGACCCTCCAACCGAGCCCTGTAGGATTATGAACACAATCGATTGTTATTTTAAAGCTGTCATCTATTCGAAATTCGGCGACACTCTGTGTTACTATAAAAATCAAATTCCATAGGTCTTCAAAGCGACAATCGCATACCTAACGGAAAGAAAACGCTGCATCATCTTAGGTGAAACTATCCGCGATGAATTTGATTCCCATAAAATCAAGAGGGGCATACGGTTTAAATAAATACTGAAAAAGCTCTTTAATCGCTGATTCAAGCCACTCCATCGGGCAAATTGTTTCAACAGGGTTATACCGGAATCACGATTCGGTTTCAGTACCATCTAAGGCAAAACGCGGATAATATTTATGTTTTTTATTTGTAATCAGAAATTTTGAGTTCATTGACATTTTACCACCCTCATTTGAAACACTACTCTGATCACGTAGTGCTTCTTGGTCCTCAGCCAGGTGGCAAGATTTCCATCATCATCAGATTCGAGATCGGCACTCTGATTTGAGCACTGCCTTTTTCGTCCTCCCCCTCGTTGAATATAGGCACTCGTTGAGGGATTGGGTTCTCCGTGTCGAACGCGTAATTAAAAATATTACAGGCAATTTAAAAGATCGCAAACGATTTAACAGAGAAAAAGTTTCTTAAAACTATTATAGTGAACACTGAAAAACTTGATTTAATTTTTGCTATCATTTTCAGACATTATTTTAGACTCGAAAAGTTATACTTTTACATTTAAATCCAAAACAAAATGACACTTGGATCGCAAAACTGAATCAATATAGAATCAATTGAGGCTATTTTTAGACACATATCATTAATTTAGAAGTTCTCACTTTATCACGTTGTAATAAAGTTTAAATAAAAAGTTATTAACTTCTCACTTAATTTTGAGTGAAACGTGAGAAAAAAGGTGAAAGCTGACATATCGCATTTAACTTTTTATTCTTCACATGTTATTGTCTTTGTTGTTGTAAAATTAAGTGAGCTCTAAAATACGATACAATGCAAGATTACGATATCCATGACGACAAAGGTTTAATACGGATTTCTATAGGATTTTTTCGAGATACGCGAATCTGAAAGTCTTAAATCAATATATGAAATAGGTTTCGAGGTATCGATTTTGACTTTTAAAATATATGACCAGTAACTATTCGACATATCTAGTTAAAGATTTCAGATTCGTTTGTCTTGCAAAAAAATTCTTTCGGTACAAACATTAGGGAATAAGCTAAAAGAAACAAAAGTTAATAATATTTAACTAAAATCGATATGGCGAAAATATTCGAGATATCGATTTAAAGAATTCGTCTTTCTTGCGAAAATAATAATTTTAAAATAAAAATCGATGTATCGAAAACTATTCGAGATATCGATTTAAAACTTTCAGGTTCATGTTTCTCCTAAAAAAAATCCATATTAAAACCTTGTTGCTCTGAGTGCTGTTTCTTCGAATGAATAACAGTTTTTTCAGTAAGGCATAATTATATACATGTTTTTAACGACTTACAAATTGCACATTCTTATTCTTCGAGACTTGACGTTTGCTCCGTCGTTTTTTCATGATCACTATCCTCCACTGTCACTACCTCGTCGTAGACGATTTCTTCAAAGTCATCGTCGTGATACACAACAAAGTCACTGCTATTTCCATTGTCACCGTTGTTGTCACTGTCATCATCGTTTTCACCATCATTTCCATTATCACTGTCGTTTTCACTATTGTAACTGTTTTCGTGTTCACTGTCACTACCGCCTTCATTTTTACTATCGCTGTCGTAGTTAGCGTTTTCACTTTCATCCCCGTTTTCGTTCTCATTGTCGTTTGCGTTTTCATTTTCGCTCTCATTATTGACTAATTATTGTTCTTCGTCGTCCTCGCCTTCACTGCATAAGTCTATCATTTCAACAGATTGTCCTGAGACATCACACGGCACTGTTGCTGGTAAAGGTGACGTTGATATATCAATCATCGCCACATTACCATCTCGATCCAAGATCTGACTGGATCGATTAACAGAACCTACAGTTGTTGTTGCAGCTGCATCGGGTGTTAATGCTATTTCTTCTTCTTCTGGTGCTGAAAAATAATAATATTATAATTATTAGTATCTTTTATTTCTAATAGCATTATTATATATAAAATAGTCACTCACAATAAATATATTTCAAATAACCATAATTATTTTCACTTACCTTCGTTATAAATCTCTCGAAATCTATTCATTCGAATCGACTGAGCAGCAATGTCCGTCCTCTGAACTATCTACAACTCGCGGAGGGTTATTTCGTTGCCGACCATTCTCAACACTCGATCAACACTCGCGACATCAAGAAAGCCTACCATGAATTTGAAAATGAGCCATAACTGCCAATCGACTAAATCTCCTATACTACCACACATCACTATGATGTTAGCACGAAGTGCTGGAGCGAACATTTTTTTTTAAATTGAAGTTGAAAAGGAGAAAGAGTATCGAGCGTAGTTACTTCTAGCGTAGATCTAGAGAAACTGTGGATTTGAAGCTGAGTAGGGTGGTTATATCAAAGTTCCAAAGGTAGATAGTGTGGGAGGGGAAAATTAGGCATTTACTCGGACTACCTTTCATCTTTAAGAAAATTCTGAAATAGTGGGAGATGTAGTTACCTTCTTATAGATTTAAAACAGTCTACACCCGATGATTGTCGTTTTAGAACAAATATTTTCCTACTCGATGGCTTTTCATATGCGTACATACCTGTCAAAAATATAAAAGGAGGTGTTCGAGTTGATCAGATACAAGTTGTACGTCTGGAATGGCGTCGAGTGCACGTAAACACATTGGTGAAAAAAACACGGCAACATTGCATGCTCTCTGTCGCCTCGATGGTAATCAACGAAAAGCGATTCTACATACAGCTAATGCAAAACTCGTAAAATTTATATGCGAGTGCGCTCTAAATATTTTGGCAGGGAATATACCTTTTAAAACACATGAAAACACAAGTTAAAAAAGCATAAACATACTTTAAGACAATTGGCAACATCGAAGGGTACTTGGACAAATAAAAAACGCTTTATCATTCAGGAGGGTGGATTTTTACCGTTATTACTCGCCCCGATCATCGGAAGTCTTCTCTCAAATATTTTCACCTCAGTTAATTCACGAGAGTAAGAATTCCTTTTTCGTTTAATTAAAAATTACGGAACATTCGAGAAAGATGGTTTGGGTGCCAAGTGAACAGGTAGAAAAGTTTCTGCAAGAAGTTTTCGGATTAGAGAGTAATACTGGAAATACGAAAGCGCACGCTTCTTCGATGAATCCAGAAGATAATATCTTCTCTAGTACTAATTGCAAAGTTCCCAAATTCAAAAATACGACCCAAACTCCAGGTAATATTATGACCAGACTCGATGCTGAAAGGAGTCAAATATTAAATTCACCATACTTGACAGATGAGCGCTAAAAATGGAAAATTTATCAACAAGCTTTATAAAATTTTCATTTTTTCCCCAGGAAACATGGAAGCATAAAAAACCGAATAAAGAGCAGGATAATCAGAGAGATAAAAATAAAGGTTTTGCCAGCAATATTAATGATAATGATGATGATGAGGGGGAATATTATTTTTAAAATACTGATATTATTGCAGCTATTCCAAAAACTTTAAAAAATAAAGGAATTGTTTTCATCCAACGACTTTGTGAACCAGATGTACGAAAACGTGTAACATGGGATTCACATGGTTCTCTCTTTATAGATGGTGAATCTGTAAAAAGTTCAAAAATATTAATGATCTAGTAAACGATGCATTGAGGTTGAAAGAAAAGGTGAAACTGCCAAGAAGAAGGCAGTGTTCCATGATTCTTCGTGAAATCGGCATGTCTAGAGAGATTGTTGGAAACAGAAAATACTGGAAAGAAAATATCATCTCTCCGAGCGAGACAGGTAGTCGGCGTAGTCCCAAACGATCGTCTAGACTTTGTGACTCACTAATGACAGAAGAAGACGAAGACAGCATTAGTGGTAACATGCTATACACAAGTATCACTGGCACTCCAGGTAGAAGTAGGAAGCGAGCAACACCTGGCAGCACGGGGTTGGCTGAATATCAAGGGAGGAAAATAAGTAGTAATCGCTGGAAAACTTGGTTTCTAAAACCATGAAATTGGTAAAAGAAATTTATTTCGAACCATCCCATGGAGCCTCTTACCCTGGCATTGCGAAACTCGCAAAAGCTGTGCGTGGAAGAGTCTCACGTGCAAATGTGGTTGAGTGGTTAAAATCTCAAGATTCATATAATCTACACGTGCCTATTCATCGACGTTTTAGAAGAATATATCACGATATATCTACTATAGATGATTTATGGGAAGAAGATTTAGTTGATTTGAAGCATTTAAAGGATTCCAACGGTGGATACTTGTATCTTCTTGTGTTCAGCGTCTTAAAGGTAAATCTATGAATGAAGTGAGAAGGGCTTTTGTGTGTATTCTCGAGAAAAATGGAGAGCTTTCTCTCGTCTACCTTCAAACCATCGCTACATTGATCTTTTACAACAACTTGTACAGGGCTATAATAATGCGCGACATTCCAGTATAGGAATGCGACCGTCAGCGGTGACTTCGGAAATCGCAGCACACGCCCGATTTAATATTCAAAGAAAGTACGGTAAAAAAGCCTTGCGTGTTAAAAAGCCTAAATATAAGGTCTTTGATTACGTACGAATCAGTAGAGAGAAAGGCGTCTTTGCGAAAGGTTATGAAGCTGGATGGACAGAAAAGATTTTTAAGATAAAGCGCGTAATAATGGGTCGTAGACAAACCCCATATGTTTACGAGTTACTTGATCTGGCTGGTGAGGATATAGACAGAGTTTTTTTACGAGAGAGAACTGTCGGGTGTAAAAAAAGATACTGATATTAATGAGGCAGAATTTATAAGTGAACGAGTGATACGCAGTAGGGCAAAAGGTTCCAAAAAACAGTTACTTGTGAAGTGGATGGGATATTCTGGTAAATTCAATTCTTGGATACCTGCCAGCGATTAAAAAATTTGCAATGAATAACGATTAATTGCACCCAATTTTACCGAGTAATAGCAGTATGAAGTATTTTCCACATAATACTACGACTCGCTTTACCACACAACTGCCACACGAAATTCGTTTACAGGGTCGTTGGGCTGTTGGTCTTACAGAAATTCAATTTCCAAGAACATTTCTTGATGTAAGACACAATTTGCCTGATCGAATGGAAAAGCGCATAGCTCTAATGACGAATGTGTAAAGTATTAGTAGTATCGTTGAAGATAAGAATGAAGAAAATTATGAGAGAAAAATGAAAGAAGCGAAAATTGACGGTGAAGATTTACTTGTTAAATACTCGTCTCCTTACATTCTTAAAGGGGACGCTGAGTTGTCTGAGCCTAATGACAATGCTATTAGAAATAAGTACGCAGTAGGTGTGTCGACTGGTAAATGGTTAATTCCTATTGTCTCCGAGTTTCGACCTGGTGTGCACCCACAGGTAAACGATCTCGTCCGAGCGATAAACCAGACCCCGATTGAACGAGAACACGTAGGCTTAGTTTTCCAAAAAGACAAAGATTGCTATGTCAGAGTTGAAAAAATTTTTCAAGAGGATTGTGATGTGAAATGTCGTCATTTTCTTGCAATAAGTGAAAAAGTATCTTGTATACTTGGTTTTGCAGCGCAACAATTAATATCAGATAATACTCATTATGCTAATCACCCTCCAAGTCTGGCTCGTGGTTTACCTGAGAAAATGTTTTCTTATTGCGATATTTGCGAACCTTATATTGCAGACGATGTACAAACACCACTTTTAAGTATTATTCCTGTCGACACCCGAAACTCCATTTTTGCATCCGCGCAAGTTACTCAGTTTTCCTCTCCGCATTTAATTTCTCTTCTTCATACTCAATATCGTACGATAGAAATAGATATAAGAGATCATGCTGGAATTCCTATACCATTCGAGTTTGGCGCTCTGACAGTGAAAATTCTATTTTAAAAAATTGATTAGAGAAGGGGTAGAAGAAGAAAAAGTAAAAATTATATGATCTAGTAATAATGAGTTATTACGTAGATTGAGACACAGCACAATTCGGTGAAGGGAGAATATCAAAAGTTTATGTCGGATCGTCCTATCAGAGAGGTCATGGAATCGGAAGCTTTCTAGGTAGAGTTTTTCGACGTGTAGTGCCGATATTAACGCGAGGTGCACGTACAGTTGGAAATGAGGCACTTCGAACAGGTGTTAACGTTTTAAATTATGTCGATAGGAAAGTACCACTCAAGCAGGCATTCAACTCTCGTATTAATGAATCTGACCGAAAATTAAAAAGAAAAGCTTGGGATAAAATTGATAATCTTATCAATGGATCAGGTTATAAAGGTGTAAAAAATTTCGGACCTCAGTTGCCCGGGGTCCGTAGTCTTGAGAATGTCACGCAGCTTAGAAGAGGGATTAAACGGAAAATAGTTAGAAAACTTAGTACAACACGTAAATCAGAGAAGAAGAAGAAAGGGGTAAAAACACCAAATCCACAAAGATAATCAATAGTGGTAGTAATAAAAGGAAAAATAAGAAAACACAGCAGAAATAAAAGCGTAAATCTAACGCAGGAAAAAATCGTTCAATTACGGACATTTTTGGCGGTTAGTAAGTAGATTATTATATGATGTAATTTTTACACTCACATTCTAGCGAGTGTTTGAAAACTGAATTAGATCTGCTTTCTCTTCCACCTACTCAAAGATATATTGAGAGCTCGCAATGGGTCCATTACAAGCCTGTTTCATCGCTGACCGACGATTCACCGATAAAGTTTGTCATTCCAGGCCATGGTGAGGAATACATAGATCTCACTCATACAATGCTCAGTATACGTGTCAAACTGTAACACCGACAGAATCTTCTGCAAATGCAGCTGATCTGAAAAGTGCAACAGTGATAAACAACTTACTTCATTCGATGTTGAATCAGGTGGACGTGTATTTCAATCAAAAACTCGTTTCTTCTCCAAACAAAGCGTACGCGTACAAAGCTTGCCTGGAAACATTGCTCAATTATGGACCAGCTGCAAAAAAGAGCCAGCTGACTTCCGCACTCTGGTGTGTAGATACTGCAGGAAAAATGGAAGATTTTTCCAGCAAAGATACAGGCATCAAAATCCGTCGAGATTACTTTGGTGCAGGCAAAACAATAGATCTAATCAGGAATATGCATTGCGAAATTTTCAATCAAAACAAATTTCGTCTCAACGGACTCGAGATACGTCTTCGACTCGTACGTACAAAAGATGGCTTTTGCCTTTTGGAGCCCGTCAGGACATGCAGTTTACATATTTTGGAAGCATTGCTCCTCGTAAGTGGTTTAAAAATAAGCCCAGGAGTTTTACTAGCACACACGAAAGCTCTAGCACAAGGAACAGCATAATACCCGATAACAAAAGTGGAGGTCAAAGCGCTCACTTTACATGGCGGTATTCACGGTGAATCTCTTGATAATGTTATTCTCGGTCAGTTGCCTAAAAGAATAATAATTGGTTCCGTCGAGAACAGAGCCTTTAGCGGAAATGTGTATTCTCACTGGAATCGCGTAAAACATGGAAGTCTACGAATAGAGGTTCGTTTTGAAGAACCACTTGCCAACACAGTAAATTGTATTGTGTATAAAGAATATGATAACGTTTTGGAAACAGACGTGTCTAATGTACACCTGTGCATACTTAGGACAGGTTTGGACAGGAAATGAGTACCTTTTTACATTCGCGCTGTTATCTCTCGAAAATGCAGCTGTATAAACATTAAAACGATGGGAAAAATCTTGGCCATATGTCATCATGTATACGTGTTTTTGGAACTCAGCGACATCTTTCATTTCCTCCAAAGTAGCCTTACAAGTCGGTTGTTTCATTACGTGGTTACTCATTGCCGTCTTCTTCAAAGGAATTATCAGAAAGACTTTAATTGTGCGAAAAATATTATGGACTACGTGATTGATATTCAAGGCTTTCGCGATTTTGAAAATAAGTTTATTGCAAAAGAAGTGGCCGTCATTGCAGTGGATCATAACTTTATCGGACATTGGATAGCTACACCACCTTACCCCTACTCGGATCTTTATAGCGATGCTAAACAGCAGAATATCTGGCTCACCTGTTATTTTCAGGGGTTCGAGTGGTTTGAGGGAGATACTCCTACGAATTTTCTACATTCGAATCTTCGTGATGTCGCAAAATCTGCTGGTCAAATCTATACCCGTGGCCGCGAGAAAGCTGCACTTTTGCAAAATATCATGAGGAGACAAATTATTAATCTGGAAGAATTAACCTCTCCCACTTATAATCTAGCTTCAATGTCCAAGACGAGAAGAAATATCACTCCGAGGTAGCACACTTTAGAGTACACTGAAAAAAATGTCTGTTTTAAAACTGATAATCATGCAACGGTGATGACATCGAGGACGGTCGCTGACAACATACAAATTTTAGTTTAAAAAATCAATCAGACTGCGAGTGAGGTAAATAACCCATTAACAGATTTGCCTCGACTTGATAGCCCTGGAAATAGAGATGGACAGCCTTCAGATACTTCGAGCACTTTAAGCAATACCACGACATACGACTGATGTATTCCCTGCGGTTCGGATACCGAAGGTGTGGACGAGACCGGCTCCTTTAATTTTCAACACGGATCCACACAATAAGAACGGATCGCATTGGGTTGTATTTTACATTGACAGAAATGGCCACGGAATGTCCTTTGACAGCTACGGCCTACCGTCTCTTATTCCTCAACATCTTTATCGTCTACGAGGAAACTGTACCCTATTCCGATGGAACACAGCAAAGTTACGAAGTTTCTCTTCGACCGTTTGTGGGCAGTTTTGTATCATGTTCTTGTATCATATGTGCAGTGGTGTTTCTTCGTGTGAGTTTACCAGGCTTTTTAACAAAAATCTTGTAGACAATGACCGCATTGCTGCGAATTTTTATGAAATGATTTAATTGCTCTTCACAACTTGCTACTTTATATCTAATGTAGTATACTTACATTTAATACGGCGCACTACGTTTTACTTTAAGAGTTTATCAAATATTTTTTTGCTTCACATATATGTCTTTACTTCTAAGTTTTATTGAAAATTCTCGATTGGAAGAAAAGGAAAGCACCTTTTGTATGTGTGTGTGTGTGATTTTATTTAATGAAATAAAATGGTATTCCTGTCTACGATGTGTAATGATTCATAATAATAATAATAATAATCGCTAATTTTAAGTATATATTTAGTTTTCTTCCACTTCTTTTGAAAATAAGTTTTATTATTTAACTTTCAAATTTATTTCTCAACTATAAGTCATTAAAATAGATTAATAGAAGTTAATTATTCCTTTCAGTAGTATTCTAGAATCTAAGGAGCCATAAGTGCAACTTTAAATATGGCGCCATACAATCTACGATCATCCATCAACACTGCACAAGTATACAACTTCCTGACATACCATCGTTTGTCCATCTATTCCTTATCTTCCATTCCGAGAGTTTATACAAACACTAGCGTCGAGCAAGAAAAGGCCCAACCAGCCGCCGACTGGCGCCAGACGTCTGTGTAAACACCGAGGAGTGGGGGTAGGCTGCTTGGCGGTCCATAGTTGCCCCTTACTACTGATATTATATCTGGCAATTTTTTTCTAACAGGCAGACAGATTGAAACTCTTTGAACCTTATAGATCCTCATACAAATTCTATCAGGTTCAAGGAGGTCTTTCGTAGAGGGTTGGCATAAGAGTCTTTCAAGTGTACATAATGAACAATAGGTACAGAAGCATATTCATTACCTTTGTGTAAAAGAAATTTGTTGCAGAAATCATTGAATACACTGCAGGCGTTAGGATAATAGTTTTTAAGACCAATAGAAATCCGTATCATCAGCAAGGAAGTTCTTTTCCTTCAATCTCGATACAGGAAGTTTAGCATTATCTTTATTAAGGCTTAACTCTGACCAAATCGTTTAAGTCACTTTGTCTAAGAAGTCGGGGTTCAGAATTTGTTTCCATAAAAGGTAAGTGATATCTGTTGTTATCATTATTAGTTTCATCATCATTATCAACATAATGGGATCGTCTTTGCCTTCAGTATTTTGTGATGGAGACGGAATAACAGGTTTCATGAAAAATATGTATTATCGTGCGACAGAGGTTTTCGCCAAATCGTCAGTCAAAAAAAAACATTTTTAAACCACAAAGTCAAAATAGAAACGCAACATGTGCAAAATGGATAAGAAACGCAAGTTGTCTCACGACCACTAAATAGGTACATCCACTAACTTTGATTTATTTTTGCATGTTAAAGTATAAGCTCTAAAATCACTAATGGTACCAATATACTGTAAAAAAACAGCGCTCCCATTGGTATTTTGTGCCTCAATGTAAGAAACCCTCTGTCAAAAACATAGGAAAATTATTTATATCTATACCCAAACGTGAGGAATGAAAAAAATGTTACAAAATTTTTCGGCGTGACATATGTTCCCTAGTATTGAATCGTTCCCAGAAATGACCTGTAAAGTAGAGGAAATTCTCCGGTAACGATTCGTAACGAAAAAATTGTTTATTAAAAGACTAAATTTGAATTGCTCTTAATTTTCTGATTATTTTGATATAATATTCATGTACATTTGTTGCATTAAATAACTTTGCTTAAAGAATTTACGTACATAATATTTTTTGTAAAAATATTACATTTAACAATTGTTTACAATCCTCTCATTAACAATGTATAACTTCCTGAAAATAAACCAAGAATCTTACGATAAAATTTGGACAAACACCACAAAATGCTCCTATTGCAATTCCCGAAAACAAAATAAAAAATTTTTTCTTTGGACAAAAATAAAAAAGAGGAAAGACAAATGAGAAGGCAACCAACCAAATCCCCTTCCTTCCCTTTTTTATTTCTTTCGTCTTTTTTATTTTTATCACTCTGAAATCACAATAAAAAAGCATGGATAATATTTACCAACGTTTCGGTGCTCACACAGCACCCTTATCAAGGTAACAAACTTAGACCAGGTGGAAACAGCAACAGAAACACGATGCTACCTCCTGGATACCCAAGGACTAAGTGTGGGTATAAAGGCAAATCCTGTATACCTGAGAACTAAGTATGGGTCTAAAGGAAAATCCGCTATGAAAATGATGAAACAGGAAATAAGAGAAAGTCGAGACTCATGAAAATCCATTGCTAAATGTAATCAATCATACTAGAATAACTCTTGTTTAATTTATCCAAATCTGTTTTTAAATTAATAGCCAACTTATTTTGTTTTTTAATATAAAGCATTTCCATGAATTCTCTCTTTCTCTCATTACTCTCACTATGCAAAATTTCGACATTATCCCAGTCAAACTCATGGTCAATATCAAGAAACCCTCTCGTATGTCTAGCAAGAACACTCTTATAACAGCGTCCCAACCGAACATCACTTTTGTGTTCCTCCACCCTAGTATTCCCAGTGGGCACAAAACCATGAACATCCCAAGCACGTCCTTG
>CAKNWT010210461.1:0-10135 GCA_932066315.1 Andricus coriarius
TATCTATTTTGTTGAAAAATCGTTTTTGGGTTAACAATTAATTTTTCAAATTGCAAAATTAACTATTCTATTTTGGGTTGATAATGTATCTTTTTTAGTTGAAAATTCGTCCTTTTAATTAAAACATGAAATATTTGATTAAAAATTTATTTTTCGGTTCAAGATTTGCCATTTTAGATAAAAAATCAAATATTCCATTTTTGGTTCAAAATTCATGTTTTTAGATGAATATTCAATTATTTTGTTAAAAATTTATTTTTTGGTTGAAGATTCACTATTTCAGTTAAAAATTTATCTTTTAGTCGAAATATCATTTTTTTTTAAACTTTATTTTTTTTTCAACTGAAAACGCAACTATTCCATTTTTGCTTGAAAATTTATATTTTTTAGTTAAAAATTCATTTATTTGGTTGAAAACTCACCTTTTTTGGATTGAAAATGCAATTATTTTCGTAAAAAATTCATATTTTTAAGTTAAAAATTCCATTCTATTGTAGAAAATTCATTGTTTTGGCTTAACAATTAAAAAAATGTTTTTCGAAATTAACTTTTTTGTTTAAAATTCATATCATTGGGTAGAAAACTCAAGTATTTTGTAGAAAATTCATTTTTCCGGCTTGAAAATTCAACATTTCAGATGAAATTTTTGTTTCGTTTTTGACTGAAAAATCTTTTTATGTAAAAAATTCCTCTTTTCGGTTGTAAAATTAATCTGATTTTGTTCAGAGATCAACTCGTTTGTTGAAAATGTGTATTTTTTGGTTGCATTCAATTGTTTTTGATTGAAAAATAAAAGATTTAATTTTTTATTATAAATTTATATTTTTGACTTGAAAACTCAATTATTTAGTTGAAAATTCATATATTTTTCTAAAACATCACCGTTTTTGGTAGAAAATTATTATTCTTGTTTCAAGTAAAAAGTATTCAAAAAAGTTGTATACCTTTCGCGCATGTGTAACGCATCGTAAATGAGCTCCTAACGTTTCAAAAATTCTATAAAGGCGCTAATTTGGAAAGTCGAAATGTTTTTGCTGATAATGGAAATTTTGCATGCCACAAGCGCCATAAAAAGTTGTATTCCTATAACTTCAAATCTACCCCTAAAGTTTCAAAAATTCTGTAACAAGTAACTAATTTGAAAAACCAAAATTTTTTCGCTAAAAATGGCAGAATTTCACATCAAAATTATCTTTACGGGCTAATTTAAGGTGGGTTCAACATGCACTAAAGAGTTGAATTTTTTTTGGGTGGGTTTAACATGAAATTTTGCCATCATCAGTTGAAACATTTGTCTTTTCAATCAAAAAATTGCTTGCGTTTTTCGTAAACTTTGTGAACTTCAGACTCATTTTGAATTTGAAAAAATTATCGATCTTCAATATCTTCAAATGTCAGTTCTTCCGTATTTGAGAAGCTTCGAAATTTCTACATCTTTAATACTACTCAGCTAAAAGTAAATGTTTGAATTTACGGAAACTTTAAAACTTCAATTCCACCAATTCGTGACCCTAATACCTAAAAGATATTTTTACCCTTCAATTTCTGAAGCTATTTATCCAACATTATCTGACGATAAGAAGATAAATTTAAATGTGAACTTCTAAAATTACTTTACCGCTACAAAACAGTTCTATTGTTATCGAAATAAATATTTATTTCAATCTCAATTCAGTCTAAAATGGGACTGAAAAGAGGTATGGGGGGTCGAAGGTTTGAAAGATTAATGGTTATCGCACCTAGATTCTAGAATTTTAGTTACATCTCTCGAGATTCGCTCTCAGTATCTCAGTATTCTCGGACTCCGAACTCATTCAAGCACAAAGATATCCTCTGTCTCAGATGCCTCTAAGGGTGGGGTAAAGACGGCGAAACGGGTTCGTTCGTCCTCCGGTGGATGGGAGGTCAATGTACCACATTGTCCTGGACTTTTGCGTCCCCTCATCGAATCTCCCCTTTTTTACTACTTTCTCTACTTTTATTCTTCCTTTCTTTATTTTTACTGCCAATTTCAATTACCAGTGTTATTGTTTCTTGAGGTGAGATACAACTTTCTGTAATGTTGTGTCTGAGATATAGCAGTATTAAGGGCTAGGGTCTTGCTGTTTTTGATGCTGGCAAAAAGAAGGAAGGCTTAAATTTAATGGTCCCTCCTGTCGATGTTAGCGGTATTTCCGGAGCAAACCGCTAAACTTTAAAGACGCGAGGGCTCCAACAGGTTGCGGTTAACCACAGGGTTAAATAAAATAGTTATCGACGCCCACGGGAAGGGCCTTCCGAGAAGAACGCGCATCCAGACGATTAATTTTTAGACTGGAGTTCTCCCCATTGTTCCTTCCATCATCCTTTTTGCTGCTGCTACAAATTAGCACTAATAAAGTCTCGTGCTAGGAACCGCCTCAAATATCTGCTTTTGATTGATGAAGCTTCTTGATTACACCAGGAGCAAAAATGTAGATTTGTTTACTTCAAACATCTTTTAGATACCAATGGCATCTACTTTGGAAAACATTGGAACTTCATTTAAACATTTTTTCAAGTTTCTGAACTTGAATGCTTCTAAATTCAGTAAAACGCTGATTACTTCGATCTTCCCTGGCTTCATGAACCCAGGGTAACTTTCGAACTCTAATCACAATGAAAGGTCTGCTGCAAGCGACTGGTTAATCGATAACGAGTTACAGAGTCACGCAGAAAGGGAAGGGAGGTGATAATCGAGAAGTTTGTGGAGTAGATATAGTAGGATAAAAAATACTCGGGCAAATCATATTTAATGGAACGAAATAAATCGAGCATTAAAGAGTGAAGTTCATGCGAGTGCCATTGAAAATGGCGACTAGCTGGCTGGCTTCATTTTGTTTGTGTGGCAGAGTAGCATAGTCAATAGTGGATCGCGGTGAACTGAGTATTGCTAAAAATAGTTGAGCCTGAGCGAAACCAACGGCGTCAGATTATTATAGATCTCGCTCGAAGCCGAAGGGGTGCCAACAATAAGAATATATATGTATACCTATTAGGGTCGATCGATTTCACATCTAGGAAACGATCTCTTTCTATTCCTTCCTGAATTCATACAAGTCATTTTTTTAAATTAGACGTTCACCATTTCAAGCTAGGAAAACTCGATTCTTTGTTGAATATCCTCTTCAATCGCAAGTGGTAATAGGATGACACAAAACAATAAAACGAGAATTGACGTACGGGATCATCATCATAGCTTTGAGGTAACATTTCTAAAGCAACTGAATCATGTTTATACAGACACGTGCGGGCTTGGAATATTATAGATTTGATTGCCCGCGGCTCTTCGTGCCGACAACCTCGGTCTAGGTCGTGCAATCCGTCGTAGTTGAGTTTGTAGAACGTGGAACGCAGATCGATCGATAGGTCGACAAATGATAATGCACAGGGTGTCGGATAATGGCCGGGTATAGCAAAGCGCGTATCACGGCCTTATTTGCATCATTGCTCGTTGCACAGTCAGTAGTTTACGGCAAGGTTTACCGTCCACCGCCACTGTATACCCATAGGCGGTACCGCACAATGGAGCCATTCGATAAACGGGCTATCGACGCTTCACTTTGACTAGGAAAGCGACCCTGCTACGCTTAAATATCCGTGAACACCTCGTGTTGTGTGACCAACTATGTTACTATGTTCAGAAACTTTCTGGTATGTTATGCCACTCCTGTAGGTTTTAAAAAAATACCGTTTTTCTTTCAGTAAAAGTATTTCAGTTCGATCTATTCCAAACCATATTTGGAATAGTAAAAGATAACTTTTAAATAACTCCACGGAAAATAAATTGCAGATAAAGAAGCTCTTTAACTGTTGGAATGAACCAATTATAGCCTGTGATTTACCTCTCTGAAGTACCCAGAGCGCGGACGTTAAAGAGAGTCTGACTGACCATAAGAGCGTCGTACTACTGAATCACAGGTTGCCCCGCAGACATCAGTGATACAAGTATTGCTATAGTCCAGGGCTCGCTAGAAGTCAGTCTTTGACTGACAAGACTGACAGTGTCAGTAACGAAGACTAGGTCAAGTAGACCCCAATAAAGTATCCTCCAAGTTTTCCTTCGACTTGGTTTTTTTTTCAGGGTTAGAATACGAAAAATTCGGACGCCCCGCTGTGAAGTACGTGCCGATTGACCGTAACCCTTCGTGCTATTCCTAGAAAACGAAGAAAAAAATTAAAGAAAAACTTTCTGCCAGTCTCGCACTTGTCGTGTCAGTCTGCACCTGCTGAAAGTGGCGAGCCCTGCTATAGTCAGAGCTTGTGTTAAATGCTTAAAGAAGTGCACTCCACGCGACGCTCTCAAGCAGCAGACCCAAAGAATATAAACTTGAAGAAATACATCTTGAACGCTTCCTGTTTTTTTTTTTTATTAAATGTCGGGCAATCACGTGAGAATCACAATCAAGACCACGGGCAATGAAACTCAACCTGTTCGTTAATCCTGTATCCTAAGGGTCGACGGCAGCCGGGATAACCAACCCGTTTGCGCTGCGTATAACACGAGGGATGATAAACAGCTTCGAGTCCCGTTTAATCCCTGCATTCCCCCAGCCTGTTTCCCTCGTTTCGCTCGGTATGTGTTCACGTATCCACGCTACATATACCAGCCTGCAGGCCAGCACAAAAGCCATCGTTAGTAACTTCACCCCTCACCCAAACTTGTTCACAGTTCACCCCCCTTAAGCCCCACAACCCCGACCTACTTCACCGAATTCGCCAATGCCCCCCCCCCCCCACCCGCCAACCCAACAGCGCGAACAACGCATTGTTTCAATTAATTTAATATGACGAAGCAAATTATCAAGTGCTTTGCTTTGCGATATTAAAATGCATAACTTTCGATGAACGATTGTCGATGGGGGGCGGGGGGCATCTCTTTCATAATGGTAATTGTGAAATTTGAACTGCTAATTTTGCTCTACTTCTGTTTACGTTTTTTGTTTATTATTTTAAGGTCTGGTTGGATACGTCCAGCTCCAATGTTTCCAATTTTGACAAATTTTCCATCTACTGCTTTTATTTCTGTAAATAGTTTAAATTCTGAAACAATCAAACCTGAATACTTTGAATTTTAGAATGGATCTGACATATTTGGTCTACTTTTTTCCACTTTAATTTCTATCTTTTCAAAGCTACTTTTAATCTATAAAAAAATCTAATTTGGCTAAGTACTTGAGTTTCATATGCTTGGCCATCCAGTTTCATAAAATCGATAAAAACAATCTGATAAAAACCGGAAGTGCGGTTCTTATCCTTAATGCCTCTATCGGTTTCTTCGCACGTCTTTTGGGAAACGGATTTTTCTAGGGAGAGCTTTCTGTCGGGGCAGCCTGACGGCGATAAATTCTCCATATCTTTGCCACCACGCCGTCAGGGTTGGCAACCTACGAGCCGGAAAGGCGGCTCGAATATCACAAGGTCGGTCGCTGCACTCACACAGGGCTCCACAAACCGGATAATAGTTGCCAATTCCAATCCTACTTTCAAGTGCAAAATAAATCATAAGATAAAGTAGGCGCTGCGTGCCTACAAAAAGGGTTTCGTAACGTTAATTACGCCGTTGAAATCTTCCCCTCCCATACTTTCACTCCCCTACACTCTTCCGTTTGCCTACTTCCCTTCCCCTCACTTCTCCACAACTCAACATCACTTCATTACCACCCCTCCCCCTCCTTCACCCCTCACTCTCCATACTTCCCCTCCCCCACTAATACTACTTCCACTCCCTCCCTTCCCATACTTTACCTCTCCCGTACACCTCTTCCTTTTATCTAACTCCCCTCCCATCACTTCTCCCCAACTTAACATCACTTCATTCCTACCCTTCCCCCTCCTGCCCCTCTAATACTTCCCTCCCTTAACTCACCATGCTTCCCCTCACATCCCTCCATTGTCCGTACTTCCCCTTCCTCATTAATCCTACTTCCACTCTCCTCACTTCCCCTCGTATGTTGGCCCTCCCGGGAAAAAATTACGACAGGCGTACGGATGGAAACCCGACCGAAATTGAAAATATATCTGCTCTTTAACGCAATCCTACGTGAGTGAATAACAAACAATTTCATTTTTTACAAATAAACTCACTCTACATTGAAATACTCTTTCAAATATACTTTAATCGGATTTTTCCTATTTATAGGAAAATATCAATTCCGTTTTTATGTAAGGTGTATAAAATTTCAATCGATATATGGATGTTGTGCAAACTGAATTCAATTTGAAATATTCTGAAGGGAAAGTTTAATAATACTTTGCTTTAAAAATATCGGAAAGGTATACACTCTGATAATAATGTTTATATTTGAGATCCCGTTTTAATTTATTATTTTTTTCTATGTTTCAGGTGAGTTTTCGTTATGGTTCACCATAGCAGATTCGGTAAGAAAAGAAAGTACCTTTCGTACCGTCGTACCTTTTTCCCGGGACGGAATGTGAGGGGGAAAGTTTGAGGTGGGGAATTCGTGGAATCTAGGGAAAATAATTAGACGAATTAGGGACAGTAGAGGAAGGGAAGTAGGGAGAGTGAGGGGAGGAGTAGTAGGGAAGTAAGTGTGAGTAAGGAAGGAAAAGTAGGAGAAGTGAGGATAGGGGAAGTAGGGAGAGTGAGAAGAGAGAGTGTAGGTGAAGAGTTGGGTGGGGTATTATGGGAAGTATGGGGTGGGATAGTAGGGAAGTGAGGATAATTAGGGAAGGGGAAGTAGGGATATTGGCGGGGGAAGTGAGGAAGAGTTGGGAGGGGTATTAGGGGAAGTGAGAAGAGGGGAAGTAGAGTAAGAAGAATTTGGGGAAGTGAGAGATAATACAAGAAGGAGAGGAAAGTACGAGGAGGAAAATTATGGGAAAGGAGAGGTGTAGGGGAGGGAAATTATTGGATGAGAAGATTTAAACGACTCAATTAACCTCTTAATAGGCTACGAAACCCTTTTTTGTAGACGCGCGGCGCCTACTTTGATTTTTTTTTTTTAATTTAATATCAATATTGCCATAAAAGAAGTGTATCTAGTAGAATTTGAAATTAAACTTTCTTCGCAAGATTATGAAGAGATGAAATTTCGCACCCTCTTGAAATAAAGTAAAGAAGTTTCCACGTTTTCGACGTCACCTGCCTTGTCGCCACTTTTGTCAGAATTTTGCCGTTTTATCTCCAAATAAGCTCGATTCGCGAAGACGTGACGCCCATTTACGAGCGAAATTCGCGATGCAAGCATCCGCTCGCGAATTTGCAAAAATGCCTGGTGGAAAGGATGTGTACTACTTGGGCTGAAATTGTTTTACGGTACTTTTCTCTGAGGAGGGATTGGGACAAGAAATTTTAGCGACGAAAGAGGATTTGCCATCCTCGGTGGTATACTTAACGAGGACTGAGAGTAATTAAATAACCTCGTTTAATGTCTCTCGAGATATACTCTTTTAAATTCCGAAGCGTGAAATCTGGTTTTATAAATGCAAGCAAAATGGAAAAATTAGTCTTTTGAAGTATTTAATAACATAATTTTTAATTCAATTTAGAAACGTTTTCGAAAGAAAAAATTTCAATTATGAAAAAATGTTAGAGAATGTAATGTAATTATGAACAATATTTGTTTTAATTATATAAAAACTTTTCTAACGAAATTAATTATTATATTTATTCTGAATTTTCTTTCGTTTTTAATTTTCTGTACGACCACAATTGCATAACTTATGTCAAGAAATTATTTTAATGACGCTATCTGAAAAAAACTCCATCAAATTAAAACTGTTTGTGAGCTTGATGCTTTTATGCAATTTACTAATTAAGTATAAGTATTTTAGAAAGTATACAACTCTCCTTGAAAAGTATTCTGTATTTTTTTCTGAATAAGCAGAAGAAGTATAATTTGAGTTTCATATTCGAATAAGGGCAAAAGTCGAGAAAATTGCAAGGTACTCGCGGCACGTATTTCTTGGCAGCGATATGGCGAATGTAACCGAGGTTCTTATCGCAAAGCAGTAAGCGCAAGCGTATGACGTGACGGCTTTACGTATCTGAGTTTAATAAATATTTTATACTTGACCCCATTCTTGATTTCGCGGTCGCGGACGAAAAGTCTAAGAATATCGTTCCTCAAGTATCTTGGTTCTCTCAGCATTTTCCGACACTGTAAAAGCAATAATTATTAATTTCTAATCAATATTCATTATTCTTCTTCTAGGTAAAAATAATAACGCCTTGCAACTAACAAATCTAAAACTTTAATCGTAAACCCTAGCAGAATCAATATCGCGTTTTAAATACAGAACTTCTGCCGCTTTCCCCCCACATATGCACCGCTTAGCCCCAATTTAATGTAAACTGCAAATATAAATTTATTTTGGTGGTCACTAGTTGTAAAAAGAGCAATAAGGAAAACTTTCTCTAAACGCGATATTGAATTGTGCATACAATATACATCAGAGTGATTAAAAATGTCGTATTAGCATAACAAATGCATGCAGGTCATTATCTTCATGCAAATACTGTGTGATTATACTGAACCAAGTGCGATGTCGTGAATGGAGTGGAAGGCGATAGAAGGGGCGATAGAGACAGAAAGTGACAGTGAAAGAGGGAGGAGACGATTCGAGATTAAGCCGAGTGCAAATATTTAATTAAATCTACGTCGGGCGCATGCTCGCCGTCCCACTTTATGAGGTGAACATAATTTCGGCCAAGTGAAAGCGGGATGCCGCAATCGTAAAATGCTTGACTTCCTTACATTTCGGCCAAGTTTCTAAATCGTCGGGTTGCTTTTTGAATTTCATAAAGTTTTCGAACTTCATTTGAAAAATTATTTGGAAAGCTTTCACAATGTTATGCTGAGACTGACTCATTTTCTTAATATTTAAAGAGAAAGGAAATTTAACTTTTAAAAAGTAAGAAAAGTGATTAAAGACTAAAAAGGGAAAACATAAAAGTTTACAAGCGTGTAGAGTATTGCGGATTGGCTCGCGCTCGCCACGCTCAAGCTTACTAGCGAGGACCGTTTTGTCGATTGGCTCGCGCTCCCCACGTAAAAGTTTATAAGCGTGGAGTGAATATACTCAGCGTGCATCAAGTCCCGAAATTCATAATCACTTCATAAAATTGGAATCTCCAATTCTCGACTCTCATAAACTGTAATTTAATGTTATGCGAATGCATTTCTTTTCACTCATGCATTATTTTGCCACCTTGCAATTTGTCTTGTACGTCTTTGCTCAGAGGGAGCTATAAAAGTATTTCAGAGAAGTTAGATCGAAAGAGGTACGGGAAGGTGAGGGTGGTTTTGGAAGGTCGATGACTCTCCTGAATGCCTCAGGCCTCTTGTTTCTCTCTTCCTCACTCCTTATATCTCTCTTGCTTAAAATATCTATCGCCCTCTCTTTCATAGTATACTCATATTTGTCGGTGATTTGCATGATCGAATCGAAGTCTCCCTGTTTCGCGTTTAAGCTGGCGTTATAGCAATGGGATCGTGCTCGCAAATCACGCTGAATGAGAATTTATCGCGCGCCTTGCTGCAAAACTAGGGGAGGAGTCGATTTAAAAACAAAGATAGAAACGAACCTAACTAGAGGTTCAGAAAAACAATTTTTGACATCCATTTTTCACTCGTATTACTGCATTTATTAAAGATTTATTTTTTTCGTTTTGGATATATATTTATTCGTAGAACACGTACTGAACGTTTGTTTTGAATAATTAGATTCAAGGACGGTGAAACAATGCCGCACCTACTTTACCGCTTTGCGCATTCGGACTTAACAAGTGCGGAGGTCTTTGCCATTTTATAGGAAGCAACCGCCCCCTTGTGTGTAATCCCAGTTGAGAAACGTGTATAGTATATTATATGTATGCACATAATATGCACATACGTATTCTTAATATGAGCATTTACATTTACCTCGACATTTGCACCAACCTGGTGCGCTACTCGAACCACATACCGCACGCGGTTCATTGCTTTGGATATGCTCATTGCTCACTGCTCAGCTTGCTCCCCAAAAACCCAGCAGAGAATTCCCGCAGTGAATTTAGAAAAGGTTTCAACTTCGGCAACTATCAAAAGAGTGATCATCAAAATGGATATTAAATTCGTTTCTCAAGCGAATTTAATTAATCGTATAATGCCCC
>CAKNWT010210560.1:605-12858 GCA_932066315.1 Andricus coriarius
CACTTGAAGATTTATCATTTTAGTTTAAAATTTGTTGTTTTTTTCTGGAAAATTAATTTATTAACTGAAAATTTAACTATTCCATTTTTGGTTGAAAAGTGATATTTTTTAGTTCAAAATTCAACTATTTGTTTGAGAATTCATGTATTTTATTGAAAAATCGTCTTTTTGGTAGAAATTAAAACTTTTTGGTTACAAATTCAACTATTTGGTCAAAAATTCACCGATCTTGTTTAAAATGGAATATTTTTACTATGAACTTTAGGAATTTGAAACGGTTCAAATTGAATTTAATACAGGACCCACATTATTTTGACCTAGATATGCACTGAGTTTTATGTGGAAAAAGATAAAATGGAAATTTATTTGAATTATTATTTAAATTCATAAATTAATGTATTTTAATAGAATTCTCTTCATTGTAAAATAAGTTTTTCAATTTACTTGAAACTACCGTTCAAAATAGTAACCAGCAATACATTTACCAATTCATTTAGTAGTAGCATTACCAATTCCTTTAATAGATATAGTTACTAATTCATTTAGTCAGTTATTATTACTCATTGAAATAGTAGATTTTTACTAATTACTAGTAAACGAATCGGCACTATTTGAATTAGTAGAAACCTACTACCAATTAGTAGTCTTCTACTAATTCAGATTTAGAGAGTATGTATCAACTTTCTTGTTTTCCAAATGAAATATAAAAGTCAAAATATTAAATTCTGAGATGTTAAAAGCGACTTTAAAACACTTTGATTTAAAAAATCGAATGTTAAAAGAAGAAATTTAGAGTTTTCACAGCCCTTAAATTTGGAAGTGGTTTGATTTTAAGGCCTTGAAAATCAAAACAACGAAATCTAAAGAAATAAATTAACAATTTGAACCCTATAATACTAAAAGTTGCAACATGTTTGAATTCTTAAAATAATGCCTAATGCTTGACTATCTTGGCAATGATTATTATAACATTTTAAAATCACGAATAAAAATATCTATTTCAGTCCTTGTTCATCGTCTCTTAATTCATTACTCGCCCATTTCATTGTCGGTTATCAATTTTACATTTAAAATAATTTCTTCTCTCTTTGCAATTTGATCACGGAACTGTTTTCACGGAATATTTTTAGAACTCAAATCATTACAAAAATAGTTTGATGTTTACTCAGCAATGCTAAAGAATTTTATTTCACCTTGCGTTCATTACCTACCTTGCTTGCGAATTTTGGTCGAAAAATGTTTTTCATTTCAAAAAATAAAGTTAAAAATGTCTCTTATTCATAAAATACTGAGAAGTATCTACTTAGATCTAAACAATTTTGAAACAAAAAATAGAGTTACTTAATTTACTTCTATTAAAATGATTTAGTGACTACTCTACACATTTTTTAAATTAATTTAAGACGGTAAGGGTTATAAAATAAATAAAACATTGCTTTGCTTACTTCTTTTTATTTTAAAAAGCATACAAAACTACGCACACGTGACACTTGTAAAATAGCATGTTTCTTCGAACATTTTATTTGCATTATCCTACGTCATAAAAATCTAACTTAGGTCTAGGTTTTGTGGAAAGTATCGTAAATCGCAATTCTTTTTATCAAGGCACAATGGTGAAACCAAACTTCATCGAAATATTATAAGTAAAATTAACATTAAATTGTTAAAATATAATAAAACCATAATGAAGTACTTAAAACTGGTTAATTGAAGTTTCTATGGCTGATACTGTTGTAAATTTATCTGTATACAAACAATTCTACATGAAAACTTGATTTTGAAAATTACCAAACTATTTACGAATTTCGGTTTGTAGTCAGATAAATTTTCCATCAGATACACTATTTTCACTTCTATGTCGTAACAGTCATCTAAAGTATGGATAATACACAAAATTTAACGAAGGATCGGGAAAGGTGGAATCATTTGTAAAGAAATTAGAAAAATTTAGGAGTAGGGTCGAATAATAAATTTTTGGGTTCAGGAGGTAAGAGTGGAGATTATGTTGCAACTTAACAAAAAACAGTCGTCGCCATAACAATTTGAAGGAAATTGGATTTGGATTAGGATTGGTCTATGGATCGAAGTCTAAACAAAATACATAACCTGTATCATTTTTAAATAACAAAGCATGTAGCACCATAGTCATTGTTCTTTTGATATGATTTGCTCAAGCAGCTTAAACAACTTTTTAACATTTTTTTAACGGTGTAATAAACTTGATATCGTAGTTAGACGAAAAATTTCAGTGTCTAATTAACGGCAGAATGACAATATCGAGGGTGGTAAAACAGATGAAGTTTAAATCAACATAGAATCCGAACAATAACATGAGATTCGAGTCAAAAGAACTAACTTTCGGAACTGTAGAATCACAACAACACGTATTCAATAACCAGAATGAAAATTTTGAAATTATAAACAATTATTTTAACTGTTCTATTTTGGATAATGTTTAGAGAATTTTTTTATAATTTTGTTTTGATAAGTGTAGTTGTAATTCTTTCAAATTTAACTTCTATAAACCAAACGGATAAACATAATATTTTTGGAGGCCAAACTTAATATCAACGTACAAAGAGTGAATGAGAAACGTAATGAGATATTGAAACGAACACTGAAAACGAATAACTTCAAATATTTAAAGAAAAGTAGCAGATGCAAACGTAACCGGTCAACAATAAAAATGCTTAACGTGAACTGCATAAATTCCATGTTTTATACAAAAAACAAATAACTCAACGTTGCCAGAAACTAATCAACAAACGGGCATGCTCAAATATTAACATCCAATTATAACAATTTTTGCGTAAAAAAGGGAATCCAACGGACAACGCATATAAAAATGTGCAGAAAAACGGTAAGCGTAATTTACGACCCAAAGATATGGGACACCTTTCCAAAAGAAAACTTAAAAACAACAATTCAGTTAAACAATGAACAGTAAACCGAAGACAAACGTAAGCACCTGAAAACAAAGACAAACGTAAGCACCTGAAAACAAAGACAAACTGATGTATATGTCGAGAAAAAAAACTGAACTGGGAACCTTTTTAACTTCGATAAATTGTTACAACAACGAGAAAATCGAAACATGAAAGAAAACATAACAATCCCAACAAATTTGAACCCAAAAGAAACATTGAAAATAAAAATAAATTACGGGTACTATTGAAAATTAAAAACGGAAAATGAAAAAGAGAAGAAACTTCAATTTAGAAAATATTTTTTGATAAACTAACCCAAAAATCTACAAAGGAGTATTTTGAAATAAAAATCGAAAAGAACGAAAATTATTATATAAACATCACTTGCGAAAAAAAATATGTATAATTTATACAAAGTGGAAAAAAATTGTGTTTAATTTTCATTTGGTTTATACCTAAATTGTATCAAACAAATGAAAAATATATATAATATTTCCTACTATGTATAATTTTTCTGCCTGGGTTGAAAACTTCAACGACGAATACTTTCCACAATAGTTCTAAACCTATCCTAGCTTGAGATTTACGTTTAAATTTTAATGTTGGAACTAAATCTATTTTTCTTGAAACCTATAGGTTGATAAATCTAAGATTGTAGGAATATCGAGATTGGAAAACTACGGATTGATTCGAATATTTACGATTCGAAAGAAAATAATGAAAAAATGAATCAAAACCAAACGAAAAATCTAGGGTATAGTCACGATTGTACTATCCCTATCTAACCTATTCTATTCTAAAGCTAAACCAAACACAAAAATACACACACAAATTCCTAGAAAAGGAAAACCCTAATTCTATTCCCTAAATTCTAATCTAATCAGAAAAGCGTTTGGAAAACCTAGAACCTATCTAATCTAATTGTCGTCCAATGTCTTTCGACCGATAGGAACGACTCTATTTTAATTCACCGGGGTAGTGTTCATCCACTTATTGTCTCTGCGACAGCAGCATCAGAAAAAATAAAAATAAAAAACCTAAACCGAACTATTTAAAAAAAATCAGGGAATCTTAAGAATGTCGAAAAAATCTTTAAATTGAATTTAGAAATTTCTTTAAAATCTGAATTTGTCTATTAACCGAAAAAAATTTGCTGCCCGCAGCAAATTAGTTAAATTTTTTATTCTGTTTCCAGTTTTTTATCTAACAGTTCTATTTTTCAAATTCAGGTTTCGACTATCGTTAAGATTCCGACTGACTGACGAAAATAAAATGAGGGACAAAACAAGCCATTTTACAACCGCGACGATGCGTGGATTCGGGAAATAAATAAATAAAATATAGAAAACTCAAAAAATAAAATAATGAAAAATATCTTTTTGAAGCAGATGTGCGTGGATCGTTCAAAAAGCTCCGGAGACAGCGCACGAATTTCGAAAACGGAGCATTTCATGAAACCGAGAATGAATTTTTGTAACGAATTTTTTTTTGTTGCTTTTTTCACGATTTCAAGAAACCTTAATCCGACCTTCTTTTCAAAATCCGCGCGCACAATGTTTCTTCTTTCTATAAAGCTACATAACAATGATTTCTGTTAAAATAAGTCCAAAAACATCAACAGTGAATTTCGTAACAACCGGAATATTGTATCGATGATCGAGAACATATTTTATACAGTAGCAGAAATTTTTCTAATGCTGCTTGTGAATTCAGAATTATTTTTAATTCAGAATTCTTTCTTTTTTTTTTGTATTTTTTTAGTCAAATTGTTTTGGAATAAAAAAATAAATCGTTGAAATCAAATAAAATCGAAAGTAATCAAAATGATAAAAGTAATCGAAAAAAATCGAAATGAATGAAAACAATTGTAGCTCGGGTTGAAACCGTACGACCTTTTTTGTTTGGAATTCAAAATATATTAATTCACTATTGTCTGCAATTCTTGAAAATACCAGAGCGTAATAATTTTTCAATTTTGTCTGTCGGTCTTTTCGCAGATCAGAAGGGTGAAGGTTGTCGACGGTTTCAATCGAGAGAAAATAAAAAACTTTCAGATAAACTGTGCAATTATTAAGAAATTTTTCAACAGCCATTCATATTTTCTATTTTTCACATTTGATTATTGTTCAATAACCAGAACTTCGTGGAAAACTGCTGATGTTGGTTAGATTTTCTCAATGACTGCACATTTTAACCAAGAGCCGAGAGAATTAAATTACAGATCGTATCAGGAAAACAAATTTGTAATGGAATTGTTGCAAACAGGTGGTTTTCAACATATTGTTTTGTTCTGAAATTCTTGTTTTGCATAATCTGCTCCTCTCGGTAAAAATGCGAAAAAAATGAAATAATAAAAAAACAAAAGCGAAAAAAATGAAGTGAAAAAAATGAAATGAAAAAATAAACAAACTTAAAAAGTAATGTTAATTCTAGACAGCCGTAATAACTTTTGCTGTAGTTAACATTTTCGATTTAAACGCGAGGGCCTTGATCGCGACTGCCGTATCGTCGATAATTTTGAGATTACAATGGTGGAAATTATTTACTACTATTGTATCTCATGATTGTAAAAATTATTCAGTGACAATTGCAGACTATTATTTTTGTTGTCGGAAGAGTTTATACGGCCTTCTCGTTTCAAGTCCCTCAAGTTGTACTTTAGTTAGCGAGAAACAAAAATGGCGATAGGAGAAAACTTTTTGGAAGTGTGAAATTTTTTGCAATTAATTCACTATTATTTTAATGATTTAATTTATAATTTATAATTTTGAAATTTTACTTTTATTATCCAGACTATTAATTTTGATGGTTCGCCATTAGAGTTGCAAGCAAAAAATGTGGCACGTGGTGCCAAATATTAGGATCAGTGTTGGCTCAGATAGGAATACAGATCGGCTGTACGACTCTTAAAAAAATGAAATGGAACAAAATATATTACGTTTTTGTGGTGACGGTGTAATCCCACGACGGCGGCTGTCCTCGATGAGAGAAAAGGTCCCACGGTGAATAAACATAAGAATGCCCACATGATCGGCTCCAAGCGCCGATTTTGCCAGAATCCGATCCTCGGATCTTTTTTTGATGAATGTTGATGTATTTTGAAATGCTTCATCGCATTTTGGATGTCTATTACTGATGGTCAAGAATGTCCTTGAGAAATGGTCCAAAGAGGATTTTTCGTCAATTTGTAATTCCGGCTCAAAAGTTTTGAATTTTTGCAATTCTGTGAGGATCGAAAGATTGTTGGTTGAAATTGAAAAATAATAATTTGAAATTGAGGATGTGAAATTGAATATTTGAGAGTCAAATTTGATTTGAACTTCAAATTTTAGATACTGAGGCGGTTCTAAAACCGAGACTGATTTAGCAATACTAGTTCTTCTTGTTTCCCTTTTTGTGGTCCATTGATGAGAATTAGTGTTCGGAAAAGTTGGTGCTGGATCGACGTGTAGGAAATTTGTAATAGTGTTCGCTTTCGGACGCTGGAGAGGTGATTATCAAGTTTTCGAGCAAAAACCGAAGCTTTCGCTGGTCCTGGTGGGTTGCTGCAGAAAGAGATTATGAAACCTCCCTCCGGGTCGATGGAGATCCGATAAGTCGAGAGCTTCCGAGTTGGAAATTTGGCTGATCCTGAAGTTTTTATTTCTTGCAGAATGTAGATAATCCGCTCGTTCGATTTTAGAACGAGTAATTTGGTAGAGTTTTGGAAAATCTTCGAGGGTCTTAACTTTCTTTCTCCTGTAGGAGCTTGAAACCTTTTAGAGATTTAAATGCAATTTCCGCTTGCTGGGTCCATCGGGAAGGGAGGCTGAGTTATCTTTTTTTTCGGAACGGTTCAGCGTGCTGGGTCTCTTCGGTGAACTTGATTTCCGGTTTCGAGAATCGGCTAACGGTGACGAGGTACAACTGTTTCTGACTTACAGGAGATTGGCTGCCAGGCCAACTTTGCTGCATCAGAGACACGTTATATCACTCGTAGAAAAATTTGCTGTGGGTCAGATGTGGTTTAGGAAAATAAAAGTGGCTTTCGACTGTAAATTAAAAAAAGCTGGTTTTCTCATGTGGTGCTTCGAAGATCGCGGTCTGCACGATGAACCGTTTTAGCCAGGCGTTCCGAAAGAGAAGACATGCTGATAGGGTAGCTGTTCGATCCAGTTTTTGGAAAACTGATTTGGAATTGGTTTTGTTATCTTGTTCAAGGAACGATGAACTGAGGGATATTGTTTAGAATTTGAGAATAGTATTTTTTACATTTTGTAGAATGCCTTTTTGGAATGGGGTCAACATTGATCAAGTCTTCTAGCTTTGCCAAAAAAGATTTTGATGAGACGAGTGCAGGAGTTGTGCTTTTGCTCCCAGATTGAACTTTCTTTCTTGTCCATGATGATTCTTCTGGAACTCTAGTGTTTTTCTTCTTTGTCTGATGATATCCTGTATCTTCATTTTGTCCATGGTGATGATTTGGAAAGAGGGGTGCAGCAGTTTCAATTTTGAAATTGTTCCCTTTTATCATTAATGGATGCTGGTTGATCTGAAGTGATGACAAAAGACATGTTTTGGAGGTGAATTTTACTGCGAGTGTTGAGAGAAGATGATTGAGAACATCTTCAATTTGGTTTCTTCGTTTTGAGTTTGCCAGAAAAGGAGAGTTTTTTGTCTTCCT
Organism: Andricus coriarius; assembly: GCA_932066315.1. Lineage (NCBI taxonomy): Eukaryota > Metazoa > Arthropoda > Insecta > Hymenoptera > Cynipidae > Andricus > Andricus coriarius. Next base: position 8,196 of record CAKNWT010210560.1, read on the forward strand.
TTGAGTTCTATTTGATTGCTGTAAAATAAAATTAAAAACATGAAGAAATGACTTACGGTAGAAATAATTATTTAGCTTTAAAAAAGGGATGTCCACGGAGAGTTTCCTGAATCGATTCTCTTCCCCTTCTCCAAGCACTCCTCCTTGGATAGATTTTATTCTTTCCATGGACATCCCCGTTTTAAAAAGTGAACTATTGGTACTTACAGTTCCAGAATTCTGGTGAATTCGAAGATTTTTGCAGTCAGCTGCACTCGTTGGCGCTTGTAGCTTCATATTTCTTCATCTGGATGATGATGATGAGGACTCCCCCTGTTTCTCCGCTTCCTTGCGTCCATTGGTTGGATGTGGGTTGTCCAAACGCCAAGACCTAGAAGGGTGTGAGCGTCAGCTACGAAGCATACTAACAGGGAAAGAAGGGAAAGAACAGAAGTGCATATGGAGTGCAGGAAGGTGAGAACCTAGTCTACGAAATACAAAAAAAAAGTGAAAGAGAGAGGAAAGAATAAGAAAACGTCATACATAAGACTGGTATTGTACTGCTATGCAACTAAGGGTGCTTGCGAATGATTGAATTACTCGGCTTTGCACGTGAAAAAGAGGGGAGAAAAAAACAGGGGGGCCCGAAACTTCGAGAAGAAAGACTTCCAGGGGTGAAGGTCCTTTGTCGTTTCTTCAAATTTCCGAGGTCTCGAATGGTCACCGGTTGCCTTCGAGCCTTTGTTGCTCGAGAGTCAGGTTCTTTTTGTTGGCGTGGTTTTGTACTTCCGGCTCTTTTGATCGTTAGCTTGCTGACTTTGCATGTGTGATTCGTTTCGCATTTTCAAGAACTTTCTTTGAATATATTTGAATATATTTTAATATATTTGAATAAGTATTTGATCACATAGGTAATTAAGCTCTGTTTATATTTTATCATCTGGAATTTTACTATAATCGAGGCTATAATTACTATTAAGGTGATGGTTATCCTTCTGAGCTGACGGAAGCTTTTTTGGAAATGAATAAATCCTAATGGAAACCAACAAAAGTGAAAATTTTGAAATTTAGGAAACTACCATTTTTCCAAATTCGGTACTTTTTGATCATTCTCAGTAGTATTGAATATGTATGTATGTAAATTATTTGAATTTATATTTTTATTACATAGAACTTAGATGCCTTAGGATTAATCAGAGAATGTTTATGAATAGTTAACAGTATCAGCAAATGAATTAAGAGCAATAACATTTCTATTATATTTAACTTTCAAAACTTCATGAATTTTTAAACAACATTTACAATTTTTTGAGAGAATTCAAATAACAAAGATCAGTAAATCAAACTTAAAATAAAATTAGATTTTGAAAAATAGAAATGATAAGTCTTTCTCCCTTTGTAAAAGGCCTAAACCTAATTTCGTCTTTTTTCGGTTCGGGGCTTAAAATTTTGTGTTATTTTGAGTTTTGGTTTTCTTGAAGGACTGCGAGTGTTTATACAGGTCCTATTTATGTTAAATCTGCAGGTTATATTCGGTGAGGTGCACAGTGGGCCCTTTTGCCTGGTGGGAGCAGGTATACGAACAGAGAAAAGATTTTGAGATAACGTTCCATAATTATCTGAGGAAAGAATTCCGTTGCTAAAGTGGTGTTTGTATTTATTGTTAAGTTGACAGAAAGTCGTGCAGAAATTTTTTCTTTACCTAGCATATTATATTCTTGTAGAGTTTTACTTCAGAAGTTTGTTGTCAAAAGGTTCCAGTGAATGGAAAATTGTTTTGTAATTTGTTCTTTTGTATTTTATATTTTTCATTGTTATTTTGGATTCTAAAAGTATTTTAATAAACTGGGTTCTGTAACGAAAACAACAAGTTGTAAAAAAACGAATTTTCGTGAGTGAGATGAATTTCGAACTTTCTAATTTCGAGACTGAAAATCTGGTTCGGTAAATTTTTAATCAATGTTTTTAATTTTGGTTTTTATGGAATTAACTTCATGTTTGAAAATAATTTTAAGTATAGCATACTTTTATTCAACAAGCCAATTTCTGAACCGTAAATGCTGACAGCGAACGTAATTATTTGAATGGAGAAATTTTGAATTTTATCATATTTTTGCATCAGAAATCTATTTCTTTTTAGATGGTGGATTTTTGATGATGAAATTATATTTTTTCCAAAAATCAAAACAAGAGAGTAAGAAGATCAAAAGCCCAAATCGGAATTTGATATAAAAATTTGAATATTGCAAAAACTTTTTTTCAAAAAATAAACCAGAACTATTAAAATTTGCTTGTAATGTTTTAAGCTTCGTGAGTACAGTTTTGCATTTTAATCTTTAGATCTTACACGCCTGTCTTTTTATCTAATTTTGTAACCAGATTTTCATTATTGCATTTCAAATTTTGGAAAATTAATTTTGAGATTCTGTTAGTCTTGCATTATCCTTATTGTCCACTTTTCATAGCAAAAGTATGAGACTGAAATTAAAGATTTTAAAAGAATTAAATCGTTTTGGATATACAAATTTCAATATTACAAACAAAATTTTTGGGCGTAGGCCTGAACCAGTCTCTTGTCTTTTTTATTTATTTTGGAATGAGATAATGGATCATATTTTCGTTACGTCATTTCTGAGTTTGGAAAAATAATGTTGAGATCTGTAAATTTTTCAGTATGGTTATGAGTAGGATTTTGAGCCTGTAAAATGAATTTTCATGTTTTGTAAATTAAATTTTAGACATATCTTCAGTATTCAATTTGGAAATCAGATTGCGGTTCAGTTTGTCATTATTTTATTTCTGAATGTATACAATGACTCTTTAGTTCTGTAAATGTTCAGTAGTTTGCTAGGTCTAATTTTGATTCTGTAAAATGAATTTTGAGATTCTATCAGTTTTTCATTATCCTTATTGTCTAATTTTAATGGCAAAAGTATAAGACTTAGAGTTCACTTTTTAAACGAACAAAATATTTTTTGGAAGTAGGCCTGAACTAGTAAAATTTGTGTATTTTCTCCATGTTTTAAAGTACAATTTTGCATTCAAGTCTAAATCTTACACTCTTGTCTTTTCTATCAATTTTGGAATGGTGAATTAATTTTCGTTATTTCATTTTCGAGTTTAGAAAAATAATTTTGAGATCTGTAAACTTTTCAGTATGGTTATGAGTCGAATTTTGAGCCTGTAAAATGAATTTTCATGTTTTGTAATTGAAATTCTGTTCGTAAATCATACGGTGGTTTCGATTTTCATCATTATATTTCTGAATGTATAAATTGAATTTTGAGTTCTGTAAATTTTCCAGTACTTTGCTAGGTCTATATTTGAGTCTGTAAAATGAATTTTGAGATTCCGTCAGTTTTTTATTGTTATCATCAAATTTCAATGGCAAAAGTATAAGAATTAAAGTTAACTTCTGAAACAAACAAAATAGTTTTTGATATCAAAATTTGTATACACCAAAAAACTTTTTTGGAAGTAGGCCTGATCTAGACAAATTTGTGTATAATTTCTGTGTTTTCAAGTATAATTATGCATTTCAATCTTTAAATCTTACACTCTTGTCTTTTCTATCAATTTTGGAATAGTAAGTGAATTTTCGTTTCTGAGCATAGACAAACAATTTTGTGATCAGTAAATTTTTCAGTATTGTTGTGAGTCGAATTTTGAGCCTGCCATATGAATTTTTATTTTTTGTAACTGAAATTCTATTTGGAAATCATATTGCGGTTTAGATTTTCATTATTATATTTCTGAATGTATAAAATGAATTTTGAGTTCTGTAAATTTTCCAGTATTTTTCTAGGTCTAATTTTGAGTCTGTAAAATGAATTTTGAAATTCGGTCAGTTTTTCATTATTATATAAGTTGAATGGCAAAAGCATAAGATTTAAAGATAGCTTCTGAAACAAACAAACCAGTTTTTGATATCAAAATTTGTATACTCTAAAAAAGTTTTTTGGAAGTAGGTCTGAACTAGACAAATTTGTATATAATTTTTATGTTCTCAAGTACAATGTTGAATTTCAGTATTTAAATCTTACACTCTTGTCTTTTCTATCAATTTTGGAATAGTGAGTGAATTTTCATTATTTCATTTCTGAATAGAGAAAAATTTTGAGTCTGTAAAAATTCAGATTGGAAATCAGATTGTGGTTCACATCTCATTATTTTATTTCTGAATGTATAAAATGAATTTTGACTTCTGTAAATTTTGCAGTACTGTTGAGTCTAATTTTGAGCCTGTAAAATGAGTTTTGATGTTCTGCAGATGAAATTTAAGATTGATTGAAATCAATTTTGAAATCAGATTGTAGTTCAGATTTGTATTACTCAATTTGAGAATTTCGAAAACGAATTTTGAGTCTGTGGAATTGTCAGTATTGTAATGAGTTTAATTTTGTGTCTGTAAAACGAATTTTCATGTTTTGTAAATTAAATTTCAGACATATCTTTAAAATTTAATTTGGAAATCAGATTGTGGTTCACATCTCATTATTTTATTCCTGAATGTATAAAATTCATTTTGACTTCTGTAAATTTTGCAGTACTGTAGAATGTAATTTGGAGCTTGTAAAAAGAATTTTGGTGTCCTGCAGATAAATTTTAGATTATTAAAATCAATTTGGAAATAAAATCGTACTTTAGATTTGTATTATTCAATTTCAGAATTTTGAAAACGAAT
>CAKNWT010210575.1:725-11955 GCA_932066315.1 Andricus coriarius
GAGCATTATTAGATTAATAAGAAGATAGGTTTTAGATTCGAATCCCTGCGATACATGCGACATTTTATGTGTTATATTTGTGTTGAAATTCGATATATATTTAATAATTATTAATAAGGTGTAATAAAATTGTACAGAACCTTATCAGTAATTTTTTTTCTTCATTTTTTTATTTTAAATGCAGTTTTAGACACGGAAAAACACGCTTGCAACAAACTTGCGGAAAAAGGCGGGAGTACCCGCTACAAGATATCCCCCCGGGATCTTAAAGCAAATAACGACACCTGCCCGCCCAAGTCTTGAACCTGAGTCTTGCAAGCCCTCTTACAAAGATCCCGTCGGTTTTTGTGGACTGGTATAATTTTATCAAATTTTACATTTTTTTTCAATGGAAAACTTACTTTGACAAATTTAAAAAAAAAATGGAAAAGCGAATTTTCCTAGGAATTTCACAATTTCAGCTTGAAGTCATGACTTTTCTCTACCAAAATTATGAATCCAAACCAAAAAAAAACACAAAACAAATTAGTAGTCGAAGTTTCGAAAAAAATAAATTTTTTAAAGGTGGGTCCAGTATGGAATCCGTCAGCTAGAACTGTTACTAAATGTTTCAATTTTCAGGAAAGACTTGGACTGGGGTTTGTTGGTACTGGATGCTGTACGTGGGCGAAAGGTAGTGGACGACTCCCTATTTTTGGTTTTAACCAATTTTGGATCACACACCCTTCATCATTTGTTGCCAACCGTTGATCACGCTTATCTGCCTCTCTGCATGGATGCTTATCGTGAAACTTGCAAGGAGTTCGGTTTGAATCTTGATGACAGGATGACCCAGTGGGAACATATCAAGGGTCAATTCCAGCAACTGGTTCGAGTTGAATCCAAATATAATAGTAGATCAATTTCTTTAGAATAATTTATTTATTAGCAATTACTATAGCTGAATATATTTGTGTAAAAATGTATAGGCAACAAATATTATTTAAAGAAAATGGAATTTGAAAATAAAATCTAAAGAAAATCGTGTGCATTACTCAAAATGGTTCTATTTCGGAAAGGATGCTTGTGCACCATATAATTTACATGAACACTTTGCCATCGACGTAGCACCTTATGGTTCGGACTCCTGATTTAGAACCTTTTAATATGCATATATCGAGAAAGGGTCTCCTTATCTGAACACGTCGATTTCTGTGCGTTTGAGTCGCTTCGTAAGGATGTAATGAAGGATGTGGATACTGCCGGTGTATGGTAAGAATTGAGTTCTTAACTTTATTTATTGCTTATTTACTTTAATAAATACATATTTCGCTTTTTCTTTATAAATTAAATTACATTATAGGATAGGATAGCAATAGACGACACAGTGTTGTTCGATTTGCTTACTGTAATGACAATATTTACGACGTTGTATACCTTCTCTTGTTGGCTCGCCTCTAGTCCGCAGGTTTGTCCTCTGGATCTCGCTATCGCTCTGTCTCTTTCGCCTAAATCTCTTCCCCTGTTCCTTCCCTCCCTTATCACTCGATAATTCGCCCAGCAGGGTGTCGATTCCCTGCTGATGCGAGAAAAAACTGGCTCATTGAGTATCCGCTCGAATTGTCCTACTTGTGCCTCATCGACAACTTGGCTTTCTTCTTTGTATGGACCTCGTGCATCAGTTTGGTTAAACGTCGTCTGTGCCTTCACCCTCGTCCCTGTCTCATGCTGCGAGCGATGACATGAGAGTCTGTTCGATTTGTCTCGAAATAAATGATGTGTATGAGTTCGATGATGATGATGATGATGATATTGCAGGTGGGATGACGTTGTTTGCTGACTTACAGTGACGAAATTACGGGGTTTTCGACGCGCTAGCTTAAAAATCACCGTCGGGCTGTAGGTCGAAGCGTGGTGGGAATGCGGAACCGTCGAACTGGGGTTTGTTGAACGCAGGTCGGTGTGGCTGAAATCATACATACAAATTGATAAAATCATCTGTAGTCCACTGGAGAGCTCATAGTGGTCAATAGATATATTATAGTTAGGTTGGTTTAACTTGACAACGAGAAATAACAAATTTGGAACGAGTTAGACATATTTATATGAGGGTACGATTATAAAGCTTGATGATCCATTTTCACTTCCAATCTGAAGAACAAGAAACTAATCATCAAGATCAAGATTTGAAGTTGAAACAGATTCTTAATCACTTACAGGTGAACCACGAATATATATTCGAAATTCACTTGATATAGATCAATTTGTTGGCGATAATCGACTTCTTTCAAAATGTTCTCTTAACTTTCAAAAACATCCAGGGTAACGGATTAATCGATATTGGGAACAAACATGATTTACGTTATCTCCAATTTTTACCAACAGTGATATCGCCTAGGAATGAAGCGTTTGTGATTAATAAACATTCCAAATATCTACTGATCGCTGATGAAGATTACAGTCAAATGACCCTTGGCTACCAAGAGTAGCTCAAATGATATCTTTTGAATGAGTACGTATGAAATGTTTACATTAACTACACTAAGAATAGTGATTTGCACGTTCGCTGTGTTTTCACCAATTCCGCACTCTATGGATCTCGTCAGCTTCCTTTAAGTCTTAAGTTCTAGAAGCTAGAAGGAAGCAAACATGGAGAGTCTGGGTACCTCTCTTTTTGGAACCCCAGACTCCAGGGATATGTCCAGTCGAATGAGAATGACGATGATTATTGACATTACTGAAATTGATATTAATATTATTATCACTACGATGAAGATGGGAAACAGTATGACAAATCATCTCTCCGATGAAACAATCTCCTTTTTGTGTGCGGAAGGGGTTCACACGAAAACGCAACTTTGACACGTATTTTCTCGCACTTACATGAACCAGCGCGATGGGTTATTCCAACGCGGCGGAGAGGTTGCGAGGCTTCTGTGGCTAAATCAAGAAATACAAGAATTTTTATTTCAATCCGCTAGTTTGATTTTCGCTATTTCGTTCTCTACTTAGAAAACCCTCGTTCTTTCCTTCTGTGTTTAAGGTAATATGAACAACCTCCGGTGGTCGAACTTCATACAAGTCAATTAAGTAGTACCGAAAAGTTAGTTTAAAATTGTTTAAAATGATCTTACCGCTGGACTAAGACCACGGGCGGCACTGCCTCCGCGGCCCTTGGTGCGGAACTTGGTGATGGCCTGTTCTGCGAGGTCTGCTCTCTCTTCGGCTTCCTCGAGCTCCTGTTGTGCTTTGCGGAACTTAGCAAGATTAAGGGCGGCGATCTCTTCTGCCTCCTCAATCTGCCTCTTGTATGTCTTAATCTTCTGTTGCAATTTGTCGACCAAGTCTTGCATACGTTCGTGGTTTTTGCGGTCCTCATCGGCCTAGGAGTGAAGAAAAGGTTATTTAAAAAAGAAAAAGAAATTATTTTTCGTCCCATATTAGGAGAGATACCAACCTGGAAGCTGAGCTCCTTGATGCGGCGCTCTGATTTGCGGAGGTTCTTCTGTGCGTCGGCGTGTCTCCTCTGTTCACCGTCGAGCTCGTTTTCAAGCTCACGCACGCGTTGCTCCAATTTCTGGATAGCCTTCTTGCCTCCTTTGAGTGCATTGGCTTCAGCCTCGTCGAGGCGGACTTGGAGGTCCTTAATTTGCGTCTCCAACGCCTTGCGAAGTTTCTCCTGGGTCTGGGCGTGGTCTTGTTCTGCTCTGAGTTCATCGGCCAGTCTGGCGGCGTCAACCATGGCCTTCTTCGCCTTCTCTTCGGAGTTCTTGGCCTCGTTAAGTAGTTCGTCGAGGTCGGACTGCAATGATTATTTAAGATTCAGTACATGCCTTACTCAAAAATAAAAGCAACGATTATAGAAATGGTATTTCACTTACGTGGAGGGTTTGGAGTTCTGCCTCGAGTTTCCTCTTGGCGGCGGAGATGGAAGCGTTTTGGGCGCTGATTTCATTAAGTTGCTCATGAGCATCAGCCAATTCTTGTTCAGCCTGGCGACGTCCACGGTCAGCTTGTTCAAGGAGTTGTCTGCTTTCTTCAAGTTCGTTCTGGAGAGCATTTGCTCGACGTTCAGAAATTCCAAGGAGTTCTCGGGCCTCATCACGTGCTCTCTGTTCCTCTTCAAGGGCGGTCTGTACATCCTTAAGTTGTTGTTGGTATCTCTTGATATTCTTTTGTGCTTCAGCGTTGGCCTTGTTGGCGTGGTCCAAGGCAATTTCAAGTTCGTTGATGTCGGCCTCCAACTTCTTCTTCATGCGCAAAGCCTCAGCCTTGCCCTAAAATAAAAATTAAACAGTCAATACCTCTCCAATCACTAAGGTCCTTATAAAATATCTAGTTCCCTATCTAATAAATTCTTACCTTAGCTTCGGCTTCGAGGGATGCTTGCATGGAGTCAAGGGCGCGTTGGTGGTTCTTTCTGGTATTTTCGAACTCCTCTTCCTTCTCCTGGATGCGACGGTCAATCTCCTGCCTAACTTGACTGAGCTCAAGCTGGCTGCGCAATACTTTGTTTTCTTCCTGCTCGAGAGCCGCTTCGGCTTCCTCCAAAGCTGCCTGCAGCTCATCCTTTTCAGCCTCCAAGCGCTTCCTTGCCTTTTCGATTTCGTGGATGTTTCGGCCACCCTCTCCAATCTGGTCCAAAAGGTCCTTGACTTCGTCGGCCAAGTTCTTGTTTTCGCGACGAACCGCTTCCAACTGTTCCTGGCTTTCTTCGTAAGCACCCTTGAGCCTGAAGAGCTCTGTACTGTAGTTGCGGCACTCCTTCTGGCTGGCGTCCAGTTCCGCTGCAAGGTCGTCGACCTTGAGTTTCCATTCGCCAATGATTTTGTCGAATGCCTTCTGTTTCTTCTCTGCTGCGTTGGCAATGGCAGTAGCACGGTCGACTTCGAGTTGGAGATCTTCGACTTCTGTGGCAAGACGTTGTTTTGTCTTCTCCAAAGCGATGACCTTCTGGTTGAGGGACTCGATGGTCTCTTCGGCTTCGGCGAGACGGCACTGCAATTTGCGTTTGGCCTCCTCGAGTTCCTCGGCACGAGCAACTCCTTCTGATTCGTACTTTGTACGCCAGAGCTGAGACTCAGCGTTAGCCTTGCTCAACTGCCTCTGCAAATCAGCCTTTCCTTCGGCTTCTTCCTCCACTTGTTCGCGGATGTTGTCCAGGTCGTGTTCCAAATTGCGGAATTTGCCAAGAAGAGTAGCGCGTTCGCGTCCTTCTTCATCGGCGAGCCTCTTAGTGTCCTCCAACTGTGTCGTCAATGAGATCTTGATCTTGGAAAGTTGGTTCACCTGGAAAAATTGATTAAATCAGTTTTCTGCTTGCTAACAAAACCAAGACCGTCACGGCATAGTCGACAGAAATTAATCCTTACCTGTGATTCGGCCTCTTCCAACTGCCTCAAAAGATCGCTGTTCTCGATCGACAGCTTCTTCTTGGCAGAGTCAAAGTCGTTCAACGTGCGGTTCACTTCCTCAAGTTTGCCCTGAGTCTCGTTCAGCTGGTGTTGCAATTGCTTAGCAATCTTCTCTTGAGCAGCCTATAGAGTATTTTAAAATTTAGAAAAAAAACTTTTACCTAGGTCCACTTTAAAAATTCTTCACCTGTATATCATGTAAGCTGTATCAGGTAAGTTACATTCGAAAAAAAGTAACTTGTTACACTTACAGTTACTGACATATTTAACTTCAAGTTCCCTTAAAAGTTATTTTAAATTTAATTCCCCCCATTATTCACCATTACTTTTGAATTGTAATATGTATCATCTGTTCCTTATAGGGCTATCTAGGCCTCGGAACTTTTCATGAATAAATACAAATACAAATACATTATTATGGCGCAATGGTTCGAAAGTCCTGCGAAGCAACAGTATAAGCCTGCGAGCAAATTAACGAACTAAGTTACGTTGTCAGTTACATGTCTAAACAGTAATTAACTTCCTAACAATAGTTGCAAGGAACGTAACTTATTTAGTAGCCTAGTTACATATAAGAATTTGCTACCCAACAATGCATGTAAGATATACTCCTGAAGAACTTTCTGGACCAAAAAAAAACAAGGAACCAAATATTAAGCAAGCAGAAAGCACCTAGAACAATGAACTTTTAGACGAGATGAAGGAATAAAGGGATATTTTTTCTTCTTCCAGCTCCTTTTATCCGGTTGAAGTTCCTGGAGTGCATCATGTTATTATCAGCGTTAGTATGCTGGATATGGTTTAAAGGGGAACGTAACGTTACCTTTTCGTTGCTGAGGTGGTCAACAGTAGCGCGGAGGTCGTTCAATTCACTGAAGTACTGAACCTTCTCCTTCTCAATCCTGTTTCGATGAACATGTAAAATAGCGGAATGGAAAGGATTAGAGACACATTCAGGACTAGCACACAGTTAAGATAAAAATATGAATCTATAGTCTGGAACAAAACCTGTAAAATGTAGTAAAATTACTGAGGAGATTTTGTATAACTGGTAGTCACGTTTTTGGAAGACGTATAACGATTCACGAAAAAGAAACATTGAAGGACAGGAGATTATGTTACACGTAACAAGAATTCTGGTAAACTATTCCACGACACTTTCTGGAATTTAACTCTCAACCGGGTCTTTTAAAACTTAGTACCTTCTCCCTCGCGACGACGTCATTGGCTGCACGGGCGTTGTTCAGTACAACGTGGATGTCGTTGCGGCCTTTTTCGGCCCTATTACAAAGATCGGGATATTTAATCAAATTTTATCGTGACCTGATTAATTAATCTAAGTTTAAGGGAATCCTTTTATTTATTTGAAAATATAAACTCAATAAATAAGACTTAGAATAAATCAAGAGATCTACTTGCCTAGCCTTGATTTTGTTGAGCTGGTCGATTTGCTCTCCCATCTCAGCAACAGCATCATTATGCTTCTTGCGGAGAATGCCAAGGGCGGATTCGTGTTGGATATTGGCTTCCTCTAGGTCTCTACGGAGTTTGCTGAGCTCGGCTTCTCTCTTCTTGTTGAGCTCAATCTGAGCAGAAGTAGCGCCGCCAGCCTCCTCGAGACGCTCACCGAGTTCCTCGAGTTCTCGAGCAAGGTCGCTGCGCTGCTTTTCGGCCTTGGCACGTGCCTGCCTTTCAGCTTCGACCTCTTCCTCGAGCTCCTCGATGCGAGCTTGGAGCTCCTTGATCTGTTTCTGGAGCTTGCCAACAAGGGACTGCTCATCCTCGAGCTTGGCTGTGAGGGAAGAGAGTTCCTTGTCCTTACGCTGGATGGTCTGTTCCAGTTCCTTCTTGTTCCTCTCAAGGTCGGCAACGGCCTCTTGAGTAAGCTTGAGGTCTCCCTCAACCTTCCTCTTGGTCTTCTCAACATCAGCGCTGTAGGATAAAAAAAAAATTTATTAAAATAAATTCTGACTCATTTTTAACTAATCTTTGCTAGTAGGAAATCAAAGATAACGTACCGAACTTTCTTTTCGCGTTCAAGAGTGTCCTCGAGTTCATCAAGGGTCTGTTCGAGCTTGACCTTGACTTTGGTAAGGTGGTTGACCTTGTCCTCAGCAGCTTGGAGTTCCTCGGCGGTCTTCTGGTTGACCTCACCTTGATTCTTCTTTTCTTTGTTGAGCTTGTTGATGAGCTCATCCTGGTGAGCAATCTCTTCATTGAGGTTACGGATTTGGTGGTCTTTGGTGGCCTTATCTTGCTCGGACTTCTGGATCGTCAATTCGAGATCCTCAATATCCTTCTTCAAGCCGGAGACTTCTTGTTCGAGCTTCTTCTTTCCTTGGAAGAGGTTGTTTCTTGCTTCCTCTTCCTGTTGGAATCTGTCAGTGATATCCTAAAAAAAAATATAGCGTTTATCAGTCTCTGATCAAGAATCCCCATTGACAAAAGTCTGCCTCGAGGATAATGAAGAACCAATCACATGATTATTCAGCAAGTAATAGCTTATGAGAGACTTGATACTTCGATACACATAGTCCCATTGCTGGTTTGCATCAAAGCTTCATCAAACGATCCAAAGCAGAACTGTTTGTTTGATCAGATTGCGAGTGACCATGTAAGTAGTTGAATGACGGTACTGCACCCAAGCCTTGAGATGAGGAACGGGGCTAACGATGCAAAGAGCTCGAAGCCTAATATTAGTATGGTTGGCTAAGATGGAAAGAATATTGGCACGCCCGATACAGGTGACTTGGAGCAAGGGGTCTCTCGATTCGTCATCTCAATATGACAGGGGGCGGAAGTACCCGAGCCAAAAGATTGTAGACGAAAGAAAAGGAGCAGAGAAGAGAGAGGCCTGTGCGTCATCCTCGTCATTAATAAGCACCACACCTGTTACCACTTTTCGTTCTTCACTGCTTCTTCCAGCAAAATAAGAGGAAGAGGAAGCAGCGGAGGAATAAGAAGCAGCTACAGACTGCACCACGCCTACTTTTAGTAACCTGGAATCTAGGATTCCGTTAAATTTAGACTTTCGTGATCCTCCCCCTTCGCCTCCTCCCCAGCTCACTCTAAATGGAACACTGGTAAACTGCGAGGTAACCCCACCCAGAAAAGGTTCACCAAGAGCATGATCAATTATGATAAGACATTTGAAATCGATTGCCGAAGTGGTTAGGCCTCTAACTGCCTCTCCGATGAGCTATTAATGGACCGCAGATTTCATATCTAAGCAGAATCAAGAAGTTCATTCACCGTTGCAGTCGATAGCATTGCTCTACTTTAATCGGCACTCCGGGCCTGCCCTAATTTTCTGCATTAGTGGCCTCTTTATGCAGATCAACTAATAATAATCAACTGCCAATCATTCGCTTGGCGCAACAAGTTCAATAAATAATTATATATTTCATCGATGCAAATTCAAAGATGACTATGACGTCATCAAACATTGCCAATTCGTCACATGAGAGTTAGAGTACGCCAAGTCAACTTTTTGAAATTTCTGAGTAAATAATTGTTTCATATTTAGAACGTGGAGAAGAATGTTAAAATATAAATTTGTTTGTGATATTCAACATGAAAATCATAAAAATTGTTACTTGAAAATATCGATGTAAAGTGATGTTAATTCAGTTTCAGGATTACACTGTGCCAAGCCCATGGAACGGATTTTTAAACTAAAAAAATACGCAGAAAAGTTAAATTTAAAACTTCATTCAAATATTGTATTCTGAACGCACAGTTTTTTTTAATAATCTTCTTCAATGTACGAATGAATTACCTAAAATTGTTTGGCGACTGGTACACTTTATTTTAAAGTTATTCTTCGTCAGATAAGATTAAGTAACAATTTCAAAAATATGATCGTATTAAAAAATTACCTTCGAAGCAAAGTTTTTAATATTTCTAAAAAGTCCAAAAATCTGGAATAATTTCTATATCAGATACAGCAGTACAAAAAATCATTGATATGGTTACTTTTCAATAAAAATCAAATTTATGAATACTTTAATCAAAACCTTTATTAGACATGGCCCAGTCTGACCCTAAAAAAGTGAATTTGATTACGACCATATTGTCCCATGCCTAAAATAGTATTTTTGATTATTACTACTAAATTAAATTATTAATTGCATCAAAGTGTGCATAAGTACGTTATTTGCTACATATTACATATTTATAAGTTCTATCAAAATTTGATATTTCCAAAAATTTTATTTTGTATAATATCATTAAAACTTTGATACTTATTTTCTCAGTTTGAAAGTCAGTGGCCATAACGTATTCTACCTCTCATGCGATGAACTGGAGATTTGATTCAACATAGCGGGGATTCAATAAGAACACCAAATATTGTTAATATTTTTTGCAAGTTTCTATATTCCTGGAGAAGAGTAGCATTTAAATATAAATTTTTTGAAGCTAAAATGTGTTATTGAATGAAAGGGATTTAAAGAGATCAAAGAATCACAATTCGTGTAGGAGGATGAATTATATTTAGAACGTAAATAATGTATTGATCAAAAAGTGGAAAGTGTGACTCAGATGGGAAGAGGGACAATGACACTAAACGAAAACAATCATTTTCAAGATCCTCTCAATGATGGAAACAAAATGCGGGATTGCATTTAGACAACTCGGACTGGATTCTGGAAGAACTCTTCGTCCATTGGCTGGAATTCTTTCCGGCTATTTTCATGATTCTAAATATTCCACGGCTGACTAATGCACTCATCATTCCTAAATCCCCCGCCCCAGCACCAGAATTTCTGGCAATACGTTAGTGTGGGGGCGATCTGTATTTTTCACGAGATTATACCTTCATCTCCCCTCAACTTCTCCAAGGGAAAAAAAGAAGAATATAAAAGTAAGAATAAAAAAATGCTCTTCTCGACACTTAATTTTAGATCACGCCTTACGAATCCACGCCGAATAAGCAGAGTTTTACTGGAACGAAAAGTGTCGTATGCATGGAAAGATTAATTGGCGGAGGCGAGTCAGATTTAGAAAGATGAGTAAATAAGTATTTTTGATATTTTATCCACGTGCCGTAACTGTGGACGTGCCGTAACTTTGGACTCAGTAGTTTGAATTTATAGATGCAAATGTCTGACTTAATGCTGAGTGCTACTACTTGGAAGACTGGAAATTAGAGGAGTCACCTGTTGTCTCTTGTTCAGAGAAGAGGTGAGATGAGTTCTCGAACCGAGGAAAATTATTTTGCTTTCAAGAGGCTGTTAACAATTCAGGAATATATTCTTAAAATCTGATGAAAATATTCTTAACCCTCCAGATTCTAATAAGCTGGCGATGTAATTAAAAATTTCTGGAATATTTGAAATATAAATAGAATTTATGATCTGAAGTGACCACAGGTGAAATCTTGGAACTATGATTATACTGAATCCTTTTTCTACGATCTGAGCTCTGGTTCTTCTAGTCTCGAAAAAATGGAATGTACACAAAAGATAATTAAAGTTTTTGACTTACCGACAACTGGGATTCGAGATCGGCCTTCTGGGCTCCAAGTTTAAGGGCCTTCTCCTGGTATTCAGAAAGGGCTCCCTTTTCTCCATCAAGATGCTTCAAGAGGTCGGTCTTTTCTTGCAAGAGTTTGGTGTTGAGTTCCTCCAACTCCTTTCGCATCTTCTCCTCCCTTATCCATGACTCCTCGTACTTCTTTGCCTTTTCTTGCAATTCCTGCAAGCCAATTTCAGGACTCGTGTTATCGCTCACTAGATCCGCCATGCTTTCCAATTGCACTCAAGTGTTCCCAATACCCTCGACCTTTCTTTTGTAATCTTATCAAAGAATTGTAAAAAATAACTGTTGGACCAATC
>CAKNWT010210616.1:884-16696 GCA_932066315.1 Andricus coriarius
AAAAATTGTTTAAACAATTGCAAAATAACATATATTTTTAATTTATAGGGATAAAGCTTTCACGTCTATTATATTTTATACAAAAACTCTGGATTTCAATTAGCTCAAAATTCTCAATTCCAAAAATAACTTTTGTTCATTAATTTGTTTATAACGTAATAAACAATTTTTTCAATTATTCTCACTCACTGGAAATTATTTCTTTTTTTTTAATATGAACATTTTATATGAAAATTGCTCGCAGATGACATCTTGTCACACAATTACCAAGCTACTTACTATTATATTTTTTCAAACCTGTTCTCGGGTGAACTCGGTATTTCATCATCAGACACGAACTAAGTCAAGTGCCTAATGAGATGACGATGTAATTAATTAATTTAATAACATGTTTGAAATCTTCTGCAACGATGCTTGTAGGTACAAAAGTGGGAGCATGATCTAGTTTGGAGTTCGTCTTTTACCGCTTTCATCGTTACATAGCGGCCGCGAACGTTGAAGGTGACAACATTTGCCTCTGGATGCTGTCTTGGAGCTACCATCCTATTGTTATTATTAATTAAAAAAATAAGGAAGCTCATTTTTCTCTCAGGCTTAAGATGTTTACAGCCAAATATATCTAAGGCATTTCTGTTAGTGTTGGATTTTTTGACTGCCCAGTATATATTATCAGTCACGGACGCATTTCTTGTAATGTGCAATCAAGTGATCTGATAAGAGCAGTATGCCCAATTTAATATATTGGTAAAAGCCTGGTTTTGACCCTAATTATCTACGGACTGGTTTGCAGCCAAGTGCATGGTGGGGGGACCTACAGCTTAAGGTTGGATCCGAACCTACAGAACCTCGGTAAACTTACATGGAAAAAATTCCAGAGGTACCGGGCTCAGGGATCGAACCCTGTGCCTCTAACGTAAATTCCGAGCACCTTACCTTCTGAGAAACTGAGGCTTTTTTAATTTTATTATTATTATTATTATTATTATTATTATCGTCATGTAAGGCTGATCCATTCAAGTCCCGTAACAATGTGGTTAACACCTATTGTACTATGCCCCTTTATTTTGAAAGTCCGGTGAAAAAGATGTCTATACAAGGGTCACCCTCGCTGCTAATGTATTATTTAAGTCCTTTAGCATGAGTACATATAATGCCAGACGACTCCTCTTCACTGGGTACGGGCCTGTGAACATTTTTATTTTACTTAGGTGGGCTTAGAATCACTGTATACATTTAATCAAAACTAATGATAAACCTTGGCTGCATCCGACTTTATTAGAAGTACTTGCACACCCGATCTTATGTCGCTGATGGCCACCCATCCGAGTGCTATCCGCGCTCGAAATGGCTTGGTATGTGGACTTTTCCCGAGTCGATATTCACCTCGCAGCTACTGCCGTCGAACGAATGAGCATTTTAACGATTGATTTCATTATAACTTAGAATTAAAAAATATCCTTTGATTTCGTAGAAGAATAATTTATAGGCAGGATGACCTGATATCTTATAAAAAAATATCATGCATGAATCACAAGTTTATCACGTCTGACATTTGAGGTTAGGTTGACGCGACTATAACCGTAGATGCTCATAAAATGCGTAAATCATGCCTGCGTTACATAAAAATGTGTAAAGCTTCAATAGTTCAATAATCATCTAATTTAAGCTTTATACAGTATCATTTTAGCATCAATTCAGACCAGTGCTGGATTAACCAGTAGACCAAGGTACGCTATGCCCTAGGGGCCCGATGATCTGGGAGGCCAAGAGGGCCCCTCAGAATTTTGTCACTTTTTCTTTAAAAAAAAAAGTAAATTGAATTTAGAAATTATACTATCGAATTATACTATATTAATTATACTATTTGATACTATCAGACTTTTGTAACTTACAATTTTACAAAAAAGCATCAATTAAATTTCAAAATTATGCTATCGAGAGTTAGGGACCCAGTGGTCCCCTTAGACATTTGTAACTTTTACAAAAAAGCGTCAATTAAATTTCAAAATTATGTTATAGCAAATTAGGGACTTTCAGACTTTTGTAAATTTTTTTATTACAAAAAAGCGTCAATTAAGAGATAACACCACTCTAGCGGCAGAAAAAGAAGGCCTAACTTTGACGATTTATTTTGGGAGTATGAGTAAAATAATAGGACCTCTTTTTAAAAAGTTTTTTTAACATATATTGAAGTATGAACAAAATTTTCTATCATCATTGTTAATTAATGCTTATAAGTAGTTGAAAAATGTTTAGTAAATCGCTTAAGTAAAATCTGAGTGTTTCGGGTAAAATTATTTAGAATACACAAATACACCTATTTTAGAGTAATTAAAGAAACAAAACAATGAATTACGGCCCGGAATGAAGATTGATAACAAAACTGATGAATGAGTGATAAACTAATAGTCTATTACGTGAGAAAGATGTAAAGTTAAATTATACACAACAAAATAACAATAAAATTACTGGAGAAACCAACTCGAAATCGATAATCGCTATTTCAGAAAGCAAAGGATCTTAGCGCGTGCGGTCGATGCCCTTGTCAATCGTCAACTGTCGAAGTGACGCCACCCTTTACTCGCCCTCACCCCTCTCACCCACCCTTCACTCTCGTCAGCTCATCGGAAAATTCCATAATTTTCCGATGGGCCTTCTCAGTGCTGGCTCATGAAGAGTGTTCACCCGGACTTACAGTTTTTGAACTCTAATCAATATCTGCGCGTGCACGACATACCCCCTCCTGTATTCCTAGAGTAGGATTACCATTATGTTTCTCGAGGACGCAAATTTTCGTAGCTGGTCTCCGGTAGGTTCCTGTTCTGGTTCGCATGTCCGCGACCCGAACTTGCTTGTCCTTACCAGGATACACGGCAGATATAATTCCGCGTATCCACTGGTTCCACCGTTTCCAGAACAGATCAGCCATGGTCTGTCCCTTACGCCACTGTTTACTAAGAAACGCGCCATAGGGTTTAAATATCCCAGGGGCTCCATGACTCTCGTACGATCCTTTCCACATCGGAAGGAAGTTGTTTGGTGTCAAGCCCTCAGGATCGTCAGGATCATCTGAAACAATGGTGAAAGTGCGGCTGTTCACCGATCACTCAGCTTCAGCAAAGATGGTGTGAAGGACTTCCTCCTTCGGATTTTGTTCGTTCAGTGTAGCCTTTAATGCTCGTTTTACGGATCCAACGAGTCTCTCTCAGCAGCCTCCCATATGAGGACTTCCAGGTGGAATGAAGTACCACTCGATCTTCTGGTAGCCAGCTGTCGCTGTATTTCCTCCTGGTCGAATTCTCCTCGCGCCTCTTGAAGTTCACGATTTGCGCCCACGAAGTTTTTTCCGTTGTCGGAATATATCCTCGCTGGCTTACCTCGTCGAGACATCATTCGCCTTAGAGCCATTATCATGGATTCTGTCGTTAATGAACTCGCTATCTCTAAGTGAACGGCTCGTATGTTTAGACAAGTGAAGAGAACGCCGTATCTTTTCTCGTTCCGTTGGCCGATTGTCACTTCCATCGGTCCGAAGTAGTCTACGCCAGTGTTGGTGAACGGTTTGATGAAGGTTTCCGTTCTAACGTCTGGTAGTGGTGCCATTTCCAGTGCCTGCGGTTTTACCTTACGAATCTTGCAAGTCTGACAGTGGCTGAATACTGCTCTCACGGTGGCTCGAAGCTTTGTGATCCAACATTTGGATAGCAAATCATTCACTACCCTCTCTCGTTCGATGTGCCCTGCCTTGTGATGATGATATTCAATGAGGATCCTTACAAAGCGATTCGATCCGCTCAGAATGATAGGCTCTCGTACTGCTTGGCTGATCTCACAGTTCCTAATTCTGCCGTTCATTCTCAGCGACCCATCGTCTCCAATTTTCGGCGAGAGCTCGATCAGTTTTGAGGTTGGCAAAATTTCCTCATTTTGTGTCAACAAGCGTAGGTCCTGTGAAGAATTCACTGCTTGCACCAGCTTCAATAATTCAATCTCGCCTTTCTCGACTTCTGGTCCAGTCAGCTCCGCAGCTCTGCCTGTGTGCGGCACTTTTTCATGAAGCACGGCACCCACCCTATTGTGCGGATCAGTCGTGCCCATGAAGTCAATCTGAAACGATCAAGAATAGTTTTTTCTGGATTACCCATCAGGAGAATGACCTCACAAAGAGTTCCTCTTTGGCACCTTCAGAGAACTCTAAGTTCGAGGGTTCATTCGGCCATTCGTCTTGTTCTCGAGTAAGGAATTCTGGTCCCGTAAACCAGCGGCTGGTGGAAGACACTTTGATGTGTGCGGTGTCTCTGGTGGAATAGTCAGCCACGTTTTCCTTCGTTGGAACCCATTTCCACTCCAGTACTGAAGTCGGGTCTCTAATATCTCAGCAATTCGATGAGCCACGAACGGAGGGTATCTCCTTGATTCAGAACGGATACACTTTATCACGTTCTGTGAGTCGTTCCAAAGAAACTTTTTTGTAATTTATAACGTGTGTTGCGAGGTAATCATCTCAGCCAGTCTGCTTCCCATTACCGCTGCTTGAAGTTCCAGTCTCGGGATGCAGCGAGGAATTCTTAACTTGCTACATGGAAAGAAATTTTGTACAGCAGCGGCACTCACACGCACGTCTGCTGCGTTAAACTGTAGGGCTACAATGCGCCCTCTGTTTATGACGACTGCTCTCTCAGTCAGGGAACGTTACGTTCCCTGTGTGGCGCGTATGTTACATCAGATTTTTGAAACAGCAAAAGACCTCAAACGTGGTATAGTTATAGTCGCGCTTTCGCATCTGTTCGCATCGTGTTGAAATACGGAGGGGCGGTTTCGCGTATGTCTCCGCGCCTTTACTTTGAAGTTTTATAGAGTAGTTTAAATAACTGCGTAATGTGCAGTAAAATTTACATAAAGGAATAGAAATTGATACGTTCTTCAAAAAATATCAGTAGTTTCGGAGCCTCCACGAAATCTTTAGGGGTAAGTAATGGACATAACCTACAACATGTATATTATAGATATGTTTGTTTGGATATAATATACTGATGATTATATGGATTTTAAATTCTTATTTCAATATTTTAATTTATAAGTGCATGTTTCATTAAGAGACTGACTGTTAAAGCTTGCAATATTTAAAAATTTAACAAATCTTGTACCAATAAAAAGTTGAACATGAAACTGACAAAACGCTAATGGACAAAATGTTGTTATTGCCACACAATTTAGATTTCAATCCAATTCTTAAAACTGAAAACTTCAGGTTTGAAATTTAACTTTCAATATCTTTGAAATTTAAAAGCAATCAATTTTTTAATACCTACCTGTAAACTAATAACACGATATTGCTTAAAATTATAGTATAAATGCTTTTACGAATATTGGTTTGGTTGAGGCAGTCCATTCTTTTGAGTTAAATACATCACACCTTATTTGTTAAATTATTTAAAACAAACAATATTTATGGGTCTAAAAAAATTAGAAAAGTCTTTCCTTGTTTCACTATAATATTAAAGTTCATTTTCTAGAATCAGTAAAGAATAGGACTAATTTAACCTTTTTTTGTTTTCTCAAATTTCGGATATATATAAATAATTAAGTAAATTTTAGAAGCAAAATAAATAATTTTATCAATCTAATTTTAAAAAACATGCATTTTTAAATCACAGCCTCTTTAAATTTACTTGTTTTAAAGTTAAAAGGTTTTTATTTAGATAAATAATGTTAGAAGTTCTTAATTTAATCTTTTCCCTAAAAATTATAGTAAATAAAATTAAATACATGTGTTAGAATTTAAAAATTAGCACTCTAATTGAAAATATATGTCGCTTTGACATCGTAGTTGCGCTCTTCTACCACTGCGAACGCAGCTACTGTCTAAAATTTCTTTCCGTGTAGCTTCTTTCAAGTCCACTAACCAGATTGTCCACTTCTTTGTCAATTCTTTTGGAAGTAGAGTGTCCCAGTCAAGTCCAGACCGCCAAATATCCTGCATCAGAATCTTACCTCGAATCGTCATTACTGTCAAGAGTCCTAGGGGATCAAAAACTGACATTATTACTTTTAATACTTCGCGCTTTGTCTGTTGCTTTTCTCCACTAATCAATCTACTAGACACGGGGAAAATCAGCGGTAAATGTTAGCGCATCGTTCTCCGGTGACCAGATCACCTCCAGGACTCGCGCGAATTCCTCTTCGAAGGCTAGCCGCTCTCCTCGCTTCGCGATAGCTTCCCGCGGAAACGACCTCAGAACTTCTGGAGAGTTCGACATCCAGTTTCTGATCTCGAAGCTGCCTCTTTGATGGATATAAGCTACCTCTTGCGCTCTTCGGATAGCATCTTCTTCGGCGTCCAGGCCGTCCAGCTGGTCATCCATGTAGTGACGCTCGACGATCGATCGGCATGCTTCTGGAAACTCTTCTTTGAATCCTTCGGTGTTGCGGTTTTTGATCTCTTGAGCAACGTAAGGCGATGACACTGTCCCGACGATCATGACTTCCATCTGAAAGGTTAGCAACTCACCAGTACTCTTGTCTCGTCGTAGAAATCGTTGACTCCCTCGACATTCCTCACGAATTCTTACTTGATGGAACATTTCTCTCAAATCACCACAAATCGCTATGGCTCGTTCTCGCAAAATTGTGTGAATTTTGACCAGAGAATCGTAAAGGTCGGGACCCTTTAGCAGTTTGTCGTTCAAGCTTACTCCCTGACTTTTAGCAGCAGCATCGAAGACTAGCCGAATTTTCCCAGGCTTGTTAGGATTTGTCACGGCAAAGTGAGGTAGGTACCAGGTCCTGGCATTCGTCTTATTCGCCTCATCAGTCGATAGCAGTCGCGCGTATCTCTTCCTTAGATATTCGTCAATCTTCTTACCATACTGCTGCTTGAATAGAGGGTCTTTTTTCATTTTGTTCTCTAGAGAGTGAAACCTTTTTTCTGCCATTCTTTTGCTTTCCGGAAGCACGTCTGAGTCCTTCTTCCAAAGCAATCCGGTTTCCCAGTGATCGTCTTGTTTTCGAGCAGTCTGATTCAAGATCTTTTCGGCCCGTATATATTCTTTAAAACGCAAGACCCTCGCTTGCATGTTAACACCGAAACTTTCTACGGTCCAGAAATTCTTCAGCAGTCGACTGATTTCTTCCTCCTCTTTAGTGTAGTGGATCAAAAGTAAGCATTTGGTACTCGTTCCTGCTGATATGAAAGGTCCGTGAACTTCCCACCCTAACGGGGAGTGTGTCGCTACCGACGCGTTAGACATTCCAACGATGGCCTTGAGCGCGAACTTGAGTTGCGCGTTATCCTCTGCGATCAGAATTTCCGGTGTTGCTCCTACAGTGTTTGGGATATCTAGGTGTCGCAGATGTTCCCAGTCAGAAACTTCCATGTTGATCAGCTGGCCCGGCAACTCAAGGTTATCCAAAGTCCGAATGTCCTTCAGTTGGTAGGTGTCAGATTTGCCAGTGCTCTTCACGGATACTCTTCTGGATGATTTATCTACGTAAGTCATTTGGTTCATCCACTTCGAGCACAGTCGATCGCTGTTCTCGTGTAGACCTATCTTACGAGCTAAATCATCCCTGATCATCGTGACTGAAGATCCTGAATCTAAGGAGGCATGTGTTTGTATCTTCCCTTCGGGACCCTCTAGAGTAACAGGCGCGATCATCATAAGCACTCGTTTCTTTACTTTTCTCACTACGTTCACTTTTTCTATCGGCGAGGTGTCGGTTTTCGGAATTATCGCGGACGCGACGTTAGTAATGGGTGTCTCACGGCGATCGTTATGTAGAAACTGATGATGTCCTTTTGTACAGTTATTTTTTCCGCACTGCTTCCTTTTACATTGTCGTAAGAGGTGTTTTCTTGACAGGCATTTAAAGAACACTCTTTCCCCTGTTTCCCACTTCCACCGAGCGTCAATATCAAAGTTTTTAAACGCGGCACAAGTTCCGATCACATAGTTTTTTTCACAGAACGCACACTTAATTTCATCCTGCTCGGTATTAGCGGCAAACCTTAACACGGATTTACTGTCCTTTTCCTGCTTCCCATCTAGAAGTGGATTAAAATACGCGCTTACCGTTTCCGACTTTTCTTCCAGGAAATCCGCGAAATTCGTAATAATTGCCGAGATTTTCTTTGTCCTAACCCGTTTCCCCACCTATTTTTCAGACCGATCGAAATTTTTTGAATGAGTTGATCGATTAGTATCGGATTCATGAGATAGTCCGGCTTTTCTAGGCTTTCTATCGTCGCGACTAAATTTGTAACTGCGGTCGCGAATTTCATAGTAGACTCCGGCTTATCGTCTTTCACACGCGGAAACTCGGTCACGTTGCGCATCAGCGCCTGGATCACATATTCGGGGCGACCAAAACGTCTTTCTAAAATCTCTATGATTTTGTCTACCCGAGATGTCATTAGTAATGACCGCACCGTTTCCACGGCTTCACCCTTTAGACATCGACGAAGTCGCGACACATTCTCATTTGCAGATTAACCACAGTCATAAGTACTCTGTCGGAAAGTACTTATGAACAGTGGCCAATCATTCACTTCACCGCTAGATAAAGGAAGATCCTTGCCCATTGTTTGTCTCGCGATGTATCGATCAAATTTTGCCGTCGGTCCTGCTTCAATTTCTAGATTAGGGGAGTATGATGATTTAATTCGCTCACCTGTCCTGACTCCTTGTCGCTCGATCTGCAACTCGCGCGGAGCTGTGTACCGTGACTTATGGGAACGTGGTGAGATAGATCGCTCGCCCTCATTTGTCGCTTCCCACTGCCGCTCTCGAACCCTTTGCCTCGAAATCCACAAACGGACCTTCGAACTCACCGATCGTTCATCTTCATTGATATTTTCTTCGTTGATGTCATCCTCTGTGTCATCTTGGCTGCTTTCTTCATCGAGATCAGCCATTTCTCTTTCAGCTTGTATTCTGACAAGCTCTTTCTTTCATTCAAGCTGTAATCGGGCTTCTTCTTCGAGTCGCAGAAGTTCCTTAGCTTGACGGAGTTGAATATAATATTGACCGCTTTGATCTTTCGGTTTTAGATTTTGAGGAACGGTTGGATAGAGGCTTGGATGGTTGAGCTGGGGTTGACGTGCTAGGAATCATTCGCTGCTGTCCCCTCTCGCTTCGTGTATCCCGCTTCTCCTTGGCTGTATCTCTCGCGCCAGGCTGCGATCCAGGTACGAAACAAGTTGGCGGTAGTCCGAAATCTTTCTGTTTCTTCTTCTTGTCTCTCTCTTCTCTTCTTTCGGGGTGAGGGTGGAGTTAAAAGGGTCGTCTCCCTCTCCGCTCGCCCCTACGAAGCTTTGTTGACCATCTTCTTGCCGTATCTCGGTGCCTTCTCCGTTTCTACTATCCGTTCAAAAATTTTCAGACGCGTCTCCTCGGGCGTCCTTTTGGTTTTCCATAATTTTCACTGAAAACTTTCACTGACAATCCGATCACAATAGTCACTTTGTTTGAACACTCACAAACTGTTTTTTCACTAAATTAAGTCACTTCAGTCACTTATATACCACTGTAGGATCCACTATGAAAGGATTCGGCTATCGAAGGACCATTTGTTAATTAATGCTTATAAGTAGCTGAAAAATGTTTAGTAAATCGTGTAAATAAAATATGAGTGTTTCGGGTAAAATGATTTAGAATGCACAAATACACTGAATTTAGATTTATTAAAGAAACCAAACAATGAATTACGACACGGAACAAAGATTGATAACAAAACTGATGAATGAGTGATAAATTAATAGTCTATTACGTGCGAAAGATGTGAAGTTGAATGAAACACAACAAAATAAAAATAAAATTACTGGAGAATCGTCAATCGTCAACTGTCGAAGTGACGCCACCCTTCACTCGCCCTCCCCCTTCTCACCAACCCTACACTCTCGTTAGCTCATTGGAAAATTCCATAATTTTTCGATGGGCCTTCTCAGTGCTGACTCAAGAAGAGTGTTTACCCCGACTTACAGTTTTTTAACTCTAATCAATATCAGCGCGTCCACGACAATCATTTTGATACAAAATGGCAGCGACAGAGCCCATCTTGAAAATCTTCTTATTTTAAAACATCTTCACGGGAGGATGGTTTCTTGTAAAGCACGCTTGGAATGAAAAACAAAAAATTTCGAGAAAAACTCGTTTTTAAGTTTTACCAGACTTAAATCATTGCAATTTTTTTACATCTAATCTGTGATGCCTGCACCATACATTTGGCCTTCCACGTTTACGCTCGCCTCCTTCTCTTTCTTCCTTTACGATTTTAAGGACAATCGGGCCTTTTTTGCATCATCGGTAAGCGATCGGAAAAAGCAAAACGAAAGAAAAAACGAAATCGTGTTCAGCGTGCACTCCGAGCCGCTGCTGCAAAATCGATAACTGAAACTTTTAAAGAAATTCGTCCACTATAGGGCCAAGTTCTTTTTTTTTTAATCCTAAAGTATTGCTTAAGCCAAGAAAAAAAACACGAGTTTTCCAAAATCATAGAGTGGTGTTACCCCTTAAATTTCATCCTAATCTCGAAATAGAACTTCGCATTTATCTGTGCATTTTATCCACCAATGCCTCCGTATAGCGATCTTTTTCAATATTAAAGCAAGTAAAGAACTACTTGAGAAATTCATTGAGCGACGAACACCTATCCCCATTAGCTTTCTTCGCAGCGAACGCAGATCTCGTAAATTTGATTGATTACGACGTAATTATAAAAATATTTGCACAAATCAAGGCTAGAAAACGCATTCAAAGTAGGATATTGACTGCAAGTAATGTTAATTAAACTGGATGATAAAGGCATATATTGTAAGCTATAGTTCTTTGTTTGATTTGCTGGTGTACGGGCACAAAGTTCGTTAATCCGGCACTGATTCAGACGCATAATTTACTGGAACATACAATGCAAAAGCGATAATAGCTGAAATTTGACGAGCTAAGACCCCTTCGTTTTACTCAAATTTGAGTTTTGAATAGTATTATATAAATTGAAAACATATAAAAGAAGGTAATATAATTATCGATGATTTTAGAAATTTGAGAAAATTTCTCGACAGGATTTCAGAATTTATTAAGACAAACACATATTTTAAACATTATTATTTTATTTTAATATTAAAAGGGAATTGTCCCTCGGCTTAGTGAATTAAATAACAATAATATTTAGTTTCCTATTGCTTCTCAATGTTTCAGGGAGATATATTTCTGAGTTTATATATGTATATAACGATGGAAAGAAATAGAAGAAGTAATAATAAATTAGACGAAAATAAAAATAAAATTATAAAAAAAAAATTTTCTTAAAAAAAACACCTGCATCACTGTTCCATGCACCATGCTCTGCATCGCCACCATAGCCGAATATTCCCTACATGGTATGGTCGGTAATTCTTTACCATCTAATCAGAAGATTATGAAGTGATAATCTTAAGCATACTCTTTTTGTTTGCCCTACATTTGTTTTTAACTCCGCAGTTATCAAGTCTAAACTAGATTATTTCATCGAGTCGCAAGTCGACGCCTTCTGGTTTTCACCTATCTTTCCCAGCCCGATACGATGTTAGACTTCGGATACGATATCTCCAACTTCGTCGATATAGACTGTATCTACGGCTCTGCGGGCGACTTCGAGAGTCTTCTTACAGACGATCATAACTTCTTAATCAAGGCCATAGTAGATTTTGTGCCCAATCGTAGCTCGGACAAGCACAAGTGGTTTCAAAATAGTTTACAAGGAATCCAGCCGTATACTGATTATTACGTTTGCCATTAGTTTCATAATTTTAACAAAAATATCAAACCAATGATCATCTGGGTATAAATTTTTCATTAATTTCCTTTGTTGATACGTAAACATCTTGAACCGCTTTATGAAGAGTCTAAAGCCTGTGTCAGTGCGTTAAATGATTCGGATTACGTTTAGGTCTTATATAATAGAAGACGTAGACTTGAGTCTTCATTGCGTAGGCAACGATGGCACATTAAAACTTGAGAAATATCAACTTATTATTATTATTTCCGTGTATATCTCATTAGAACTAAATTCGTAAAATCTCACAATTGTATTTGGTTTTTTTATAAAAAGATATCCAATGCAACAAACGAATTAAATACAGTGAAGCCTGTTTCTGAGAGCTAAATGGCTTGGATCACAGAAAATTTTAGTGTAAGATAACGTGTATCGAAGATGTTTACACGTAAATCTGTCTTGGGTCATAGTTGAGGAAGCATGTTCAGATATTTTTAATCATTGATATTATACGTAGAAAATTTGTTAAACTGTTTTTCTTATACATTAATAGAACTGATCTTGTATATAAGTAATCATGACTACCGCATTTGCATAGGTCTAATTATTCAAATTATTTCCACGAATGACTCCTAGAATAAAAATGCAACAAAGATTTTTATGAGAGGTTGCAATTTAACGTAAAGAATTAAACCCTACGCTATTAACTCTATATACCTTCTATATGTCTGCACAATAATATTTATTTGAAAAGTAAGAATTTTTTAATTTAAAATCAACACGGATAAATTTCAAATCGCCGGATTCTACGCAAAGTAACAAATACCATGCTGGAAAAATTTCATAAACCCTACATAATTTAATTCTACACATTAAAATTACTTCATTCTTTTTATAATGACCGTTTCTAATTTATGCGCAGTGCATAATAGCATAATAGCGTAATATCTCAAAATGAAGTATAACTCCTAACATTCATATTAGGTTAATCGATACAATGATCCCCCCCCCCCTCCAAGGATTTGCCACCTCAGGGGAATATGTTTATATGAAAGAATACTCAGCAATAAAAATACTACTAAATAGTGCAGGATGAAGCGCAAACAAATCCGCAATGTATTTAACGAACTAGGTTATTGCAGTAATGCAGTATAGAACGTTTGAATACCAGAGCAAGTAAAACTGGTGATGCTGAATGAGTAAGGTATTTAAACGAAAAGTTGAGGTTAAGAGCGTCTGCTTGTTAAAAATGATGATTTTTTTAAGTTTACGACAGAATTAACTAAAAACTTTTGGATTCTAATTATATTTGATGGATTAAGATACACGATTGGAGTATTTTAACCTTAAAATTATATCTGTTTATCGATGAATGGTTGGCCATTAATTGTCATCGTGCATAAATAAAGCCGAAACATAATGATTAGTCACATCATCTCAAAAGCAAATTATTAATATCTTTGCAAAAAGTCATTCAAAATTGTTTAAACTCTGTGTAGACTATGTAATTGTATATAATTGTTTGTCACTTTGTCTTACGAATAGTAAGCGCAAACCATATCAAAAACAGTTTTGGTCTCCGGCCAATTATTATACGATTTTGAGGCTGATCACTGTGCTTTGGAAATCTGTAGTCTATAACCTCACAGAAAAAACTAAAGTTAAATTTTGTTGCATGTAAAATTTTCCGCTGATAAAGTTTACATGCTATTTGGCGAAAGATTATCCTAGGATGGAATAAAAGTTGTCGTCTGCTACGCCCTTAGCAGCAATGGGAAAACGACAAAGTATGAGTGGATTCGAGATATAAATCAGGACACCAGATTTGAAACAACTATTCGCTTACTTCAATATGAATTTGAAAATAATAATACTTAGCAAATGCAATAGTTAAAATGTGTTGCAGGTACATTTTGGAACGGTTAAAAATTGAATGTATTTCGGTGAAAGTTTAAGCGAGGTTAGGAGAATAATTCTGACAGCCGGGAATCCCATTTCTGCTCCAATTTAATTAAGTTAAAAGACGGTAGATAGCGCTGGCGTCCTGATTCTCGTGACTTTTCGAATAAAAATGGAGCGATAATGAGGCGAAAGATTATCCAGGCTAGGTTAAAACTGGAAAATTATCTTCGATTCGTGTAAAGTTTAACCGGCAAGGTTATTTTTTGTTGCGGCGAATCTTTCGCCTGGAATCGATGTAAACTTTATCTTTCGTTTTTTCTGTGCTTATGTGGCCAACGAGGTCGCCAATAATTGTATTTCGCCACATTCCAGTCGTCCATCATACATTCATTGGCCTATTCTAATGATTATTTAGTCTTGGCCAATCATTGTATTTTTTTCAATATTGTTAATTTCTTTAAATACTAAATTATCTACTACTTTTAACGCTTAACTTACTACGGTAATTTAATTCTTTATAAAATTGATTATCTACCTGTGTGTTTTAGAATTTCGTTCGACGCTAATAGTGTTTTTCACAAATTTTTAAAGCGAAAATAGTATGTTTCGATACGAGAGGCCAAATGGGTGGTTTGCTCACTGAGAGTGTGAAGGCCCAACACGAACTCAAAGGCGCGGCCGAACCGAAGGGGTAGTGCTGCACCTTCACACAAGCAGGGAGCACCCACCCGTGAGACCTCGTGTATCATATAATATTTTTCTTTACAAATTACAATGCATAACCTGAGATTGCCTACCGTTTCCAGACATCGAATATACTGCAATGACAAATACATAGCACAACTTTACCCAGAACGATTTTCACATAGTGAACAAAATGTTTTGGTGACCGTGGAGAGCATTTTGCTCACTGGTGAAAGAATTTTTCTAACCAATGTTGAGGATTTTGCTCATCTTCTTCACGCACGATGCGGAATCGTCTATTTTCGATGTCCGTACACGGTTGTCAATCGAGAGTTTTTTATGCATATGTAAAGAAAAATTCCTTAGGTGGCCAATCATTGTACCGATTACCGTGCATAGGAGAAGTCAGTAAAAAATGGATATAAACACTTTGGAAGTCATGAAAGCAATAAATGATGAACATGCATAGAAAGTATTATATACCAAATTAAAGCTAACAAAAATGCAAAAATACTCTTCACCAACGCTCAGGCAATTATTGGAGTCAATCGCGAAAGAAGGCTTGGTCTATTGACGCTATAAAGTCATTCACCATTTTTCGTACTTCAGCTTCAACTTGAATTTGTTGTTCTGCCAAGCTGTTTTGTAACCAGTGAAAAAGGTGGTAATCGGCCGGGGCAATATCTGGAGAGTAAGTCGGATGTGGCAGAATTTCCCATTGCAATTCTTCTACGGTTTGACGGACCACGGAACTTCTATGTGGCCTAGCGTTATCGTGCTGTATCCATGTAGAAACCGCCCCATTTGTCCCCATTTCACTTAAGGCAGTAGTCAGAATCTCACTAGAACAACTGGACTAGTAAGTTCTAGTCAGGACCCTTTAAGGCACTGCTTAGATTTTTTTATTTTTATGACCAGAAAAACCCTGTGCGTCTAGTTAGGCCATAATCTTGTGTTTGAGTCAGGCTGTAGTTGGTTCCTGATTTAGATATAAGAACCAAAAAATTCTAGTCAGGCACTGGTCGGGCCTTAGTCAGCATACCCCAGATAAACTTTCTGAAGATGGCGCTGCAGTATATACGATGCAGTGTCATCTTCAGAAGTTTGTTTGCACTAAATTATGCTTTGATAAAAAGGCGAATGGCGGCCCCAACAACATGTGACAGCAAACTGAATTTTATTTTCATCTGAAGCATCCGAGTGGTTAACACTTATAAACATGTGTTTGTAAATATAACGAAAAAAAAGATTGGGTAATTTATTTTTTCAACTTTCATAATAACTTTACTCTGTTTAAAATGAAGATAAAATTACTTTTAATACGTGAAATATAAGGAAAACAGTTAAATTTGTACTATGTATGTGAAACCCAGTGAAAAATAATGAAAATAATCATTTGTCATAGCAGAGTGCAAATGTTCAATATTCAGATGTTGTTTGATATAAATACAGGGTGTTTTTTTTAACTTGAGACA
>CAKNWT010210632.1:360-19055 GCA_932066315.1 Andricus coriarius
GGCTGGTGACAAACTTCACGTACCTAGTATGCTGAATACAAACTTCATTGAATAGTATACATTTAAAAGAAAAATGTTCAGGAAAAAAATGGATTTTTTATTTTATAATCAAGACTCCAGATGATAATAAATAAGAGTTTGTTATCTTATCTAAAACTATAGAGCGTTCATGTATTCATGAATTTAATTTTAAGAATAAAGGCATTTCCCAAACAGTTCGTTGCAAGTCATTAATGAATCATTAACTTTGGTGCTTCCCTGAGCCCGGATCATATAACAAATGGAAAGTCATATTTGCGCCATGTCAGACTCATGGCAAGTTACTGTGGCCGCCGAGGCCACAGCAGAATGTTTCTTTCACCAGTAATCGATAAAAATTTAACATAAGAAATTAATTAATTAATTACCCTGGTCGACACAATAACACAAATGTAATAATTTATATACAAGATTCGTTGAATTTATTCAGATTAGAATTAATTACTGGAACTTCACAGGATACTGAGATACAGACCCGCCTCATCCTGTGGATATAGGAGAAACGAGAAACTTTCTGCCGTGGCCTCAGTGGTATAATTGGTTAGCGTTCCACTCATGAATAGTGGCGTTCATGATTCAAATCCGGGCAGTGGCAGATTTTTTCTTGTTTCTCCAGAAAATTATTTGACCAGTATTCGAAAAAAATTTAACATCATAAATTAATTGGAAAATAGTTTTGATCGTGCTTTAGAAGGAAAAAAATCCCTGTTCATGTTCAGAATTATCATTCTTTTCCAGAATTCGCTGTTTCAAAGCAGAAATATTTGAAATATTTTAAAATCGTTTGCATTCCTTAAATCTTTTCAAACGCTTTGCAATTGACCAAGAATTTAAAATTATCTATCGGCAAGACACGCTGTAAATAATCTCAGATGAAATCGGATAGTCGCAAAAATTGTAATTCGCAGAAAGCTGAAGAATGTACTTAAAATTATAGATATATTTGATTATTATATTGACCAGTAGAGTTGAGAAAAACTGTCAAGGATGATACGAGATTAAAAAATATCCTCATCTATTCGAATTATAGGAAAAACTGATTGATATGTAAATAAAGATTTTGATTGAAAATGTAACTGATTTATATTCTGATACTTCATTAAATTATTTAGGAAAAAAAATACTTGCTAATGCTTTTAAGACTAATATCTTAATTTCTTTAATCTTTTACGTTATAGCGAAATCCGTCGCTTGAACGGAAAATTTACATAGTGAACTCCATATAACGGCCCATTTGGAGTTTGAAAAACATGTATACGTACTACAGAATAGTTGATGTCTGTCAGAAGGATAATTAATGATCCCCAGTTTTCTCCCAGTCAATTTAAAACAGTTCAAAAGATTTCGATTATTTCAAACGGTTCTTCAAGATTTGATGAGATTTCTAAATGTTTTTAAAGATTTAAAAGATTTCTGATTTGAAAACAGAAATCCCCTTCCAACTAATAAGAATTTAAATAGAAAAGATTTGAGTTTGGTAGCGAGTGGAATTTTGTATTTTTTCCTTTTTTCTTGATTTGGAAGAAGTAAACTTTTGGTGTATAGTTTTTTATGCAATAAAAGAAAGAATTGTTTTATTTTTGAAATTTTCGTAATATTTTAATTAAGTCAAAGGAAAAAACTTCTGTAATTTTCACATTTTTCTTAAGAGAATGGTTGCACGCACAAAGATATCAAAACGTGCATGTGCTAGAGTTTTTGTGGTTCATTACCAAAAAATGTATGTTCATTTTAACAATTAATTCTTTCAACGAATATTCAAAAAATAGTAATATAAAAAGATCTCTTGGGAATAAAATTGCAGAGGAAAAAAGTTTAATCTTCGAAATTCAAGGCGGCTTAAGGACAAATTAATGACTGGCCTAGGGTTAGGCGAGGATATCCACCAGATGACGATGTCTTGTCAGTTTCGGACTCGAGCCGAGCGTTTGAACGACACGAAAGCTTTTTTCATGAATTACATTTTTGAGGTTAGATTTTAAGTGAGAATATGCAGCACTAATCCTAATTTTTCTTCCCACTCAAACAGAATTGCGAATCTACAGATACGACAATGCAACACTGACACTTCTTATTTATTACATATTTTTTTAAACAATTAAATTTTAAGAATAAAAGAAAATTGTTGTTATTTTATTATCAATTTAAATTAATTTAAAACCTTTTAATGTCATATCAGTTCATTCTGAATGAAAAAATATGCATTTTTCTATTATGTATTGTACTTTCTTAGGTTGGTGGGTACTTTCTGCGAAAAGCTTCTCTTAGGAATAACCTTACTTTATTTAGTAAATAATAAGATTTTGGAACGTAAATATGTTTTTCGTAACACGCATGTTTACTTCTGTGATCGTACTTCGAGCTGTTAATTTTTAGCTGAGTCACTCCATATAATTTTAAAATGTAATTTTTCTTTTAAGCTGTCGAGTTTTGTTGGCACTGTGTATTTTTTGTTTATTTTGAGAAACTAACCAAAAAAAGTTCCACCGCTCTGGAAATTAAGAAATATGATTAGGATCTAAATTATCTGGGTGAAATCAATCTCGAAGTACGGTGCCGAAGTTGAATGATACTAAAATAAAATAATGTAATACAAAATAGTAGCGCTACAAACTGGCCTTCAAACAAAAAGTCGTGCTTTTTTTTTAATTCTAGGGACTCCGGCGTGAGCAATTGAAAAGTCAAAAATATTTTGGAATTTAATTTTCAGAACTTTTCAGTATTGGAAATCTGATCAGATGTGGAGGAGACATAGACCTGTCACGACGAGAAGGCTCTACGGAAGATGAAGACCTGGTTGAAGAACCCGGAGCATCATGTCTGTCAGAAGAATTAGGCATTTCGGAACGAGGAACACCTAGTCCAAGGTTTGAAGTATGTGAACTCAATTCTGCAACAGGAGACAGAATTTTACATTTTCCTAAAGTAGACAATCGTATGTTGGTGAGGGTCGTCCTTATTTCCTTTTTTAAAAATCGTTTTGACAATTCAGGTGCGATAACCCAAAAACAGAATGTCCTCCAAATTTTAGTCAAATTTCTAACATTTATTCATCTTCCCAGGAACTTGAAGTTTTTCATAAAATTAAGATGGAAGACCCTGCAGCAACGTTTATTCCACATAACGTTTAGAGTATTTAGGGTTTTGTAGCGCCAGGTTAAAACACTTATAGAGCCTCCTTACACCGTATGTTAGTTGCAGGCTTAAACTGCTTAAGTTAGGATAAGCGTAGCTGAGGCCTAACTCTGGAGCATGGGAGAAAGTAGAGAGCAAGCGTCCAGTCTCTCTCCCTCTCATGCGACAAGGTTATATCTCAGTTAAGGTTATCCCCACCCTGCCCCCACTTAAGCAGTTTAATCCTGCGTATAGCGTACGGTGTATGTAGGCTCATAGATTCGGTCAAGTGACCGTCAGTCTGCCGTACTTTTCTCCCCCAAAAAGGATCGGATACATTCATGTAGAGTTATATAGGATCAGATAGAACTTGATATGAATGCATAGGATATGATTTATTATCAATCTAATGCAAAGACTGAATGTTCTCAGTGAAATAAAAATATGAAGTTGAACGTGTAAATGACTATATAAGTCATCACGCGAAAAGTTGTCTCAGGAAAATTTATGTATAGCCACTTGGGGAAATCTCTTCACAAAGGACAATGCGTCCCCGGAAACCCTTCCGACAATAAATCGGTTTGAAGGACTATATGACATCCCTTCCCCCAATTACACATTCAAGCTTCTGGTCACACAAGAGTGACTGTTTACAGAAACTGGCCGGTCATACCTCGAATCCCTTGGGGAGAATTGTCCCAGGAAGATATATCCCGAAAATATGTAGACGGAAATACCTGTCCTAGAGTGCTTTGAGACATACCATGTCTTTTTGGAAGTGGGATGTGATTTACTGGGAAGGCTGCTCCCGGATAGACCTTCGCAATTTTTCATGAAAGCATCTCATGTTTTTTTTTAAGTATGAAGTTATTTTCTAAGAAGACTTGTCCCGGGAAGACCTGACCAATTTTGCTTGAATGCATCGCATATTCTTTTTTGAAGCAGGAAAGTGACTTCCTGGGAAGACTTGTCACTAGAAGACCTTTTAAATGGTGTCATAAAGCATCGCACGTTTTTTGGAAGTGTGAAGTTATTTCCTAGGAAAGCTTGTCCTGGGAAGTACTTTGCAATTATGTCTGGAAGCATCTCATGTTTTTTTTCGGAACTGGAAGGTGATTTAATGAGTGATTTACATATTTTCTCGCAGCAGCCCCTATTTTTTGGGGGTGGTAGGGGATTCCCTGCGAACTTTTGTCCCCAGAAGACCAGTTCACTCGTATCTCGAAACATTATAATTATGTTATTTGTAAGTGGAAAGTAATTTCCTAGAAAGGCTTGTCCTGGGACATCTTTGAAATTAGGCCTGAAAGCATTTCAAGGTTTTTGGGAAGTGGGAAGTGATTTACGGGCTGTTCCATTTCAAAATTGACTTAATTGCTATAGTCCAAATATATATCGATAAACATCAAATAAAACATTTTTGTTCATTATAGTTGTGAAATTGTAAATTGTAAAAGTGTAATTGTAAAGAATTTATTAATATCAAAATTGATTTTTTGTAAACGCTATTGGCTGTAAAGAAAAATATTGGACACCAGATAGTTGTAGTTTTTTGAGTTCTTTATGCCTGTTATAACAGTGCACAACGAAAAATTAACACACTTCTTCATTAATTAGAAAAACTACATGGAACTTCTTATTTTTTCAGTATTTGACGTGCATGCATGGTAAATATTCTACCCAAGAATAATCTCCGAAATAAATAAATGCAGTTATTTGACGAAAAATCAAAAACTTTGCTCCTTGGAATATTTGGGCACCTACTGCAAGGAAAATTCGCCAGCTGAATCGCTGATATATTTGCGCAGAATTTCGGCTGGATCGATCATTCATACAATACTAATAACAATATGGACGTTACCTTTTCTCATTTCAAGGATTTTGAAATTCTTTGATATTACTGAATGGCGGCCTAATGGAGTTTCCCGGGCTTCTTGTCGAGTCATTACGTCAACCATGCCGCTATTCATGTTTATTTTGGCCCGCTTATGAGAATCATCACTTTTTGTATATATTCCATGAAGTACTCTATAACCGTCCACTATTGCAAAGACGTCACCATTGGATGTCGATATTACAGTTTGTTCTTCGGTTGGCATAGGCAGAAGGACTTGATGTTCTCCTCTCACTCGAATTGGTTTATTGCGAGGAAAAGTGTATCTTCGAATTTCAAATCTCCGGGACGGGTTCGAGTGAGGAATGAGCCGAATAAATCTAAGTTCTTCAAATTTATATCCAATTATGTATAAAGAAGAATGACTGGAAGGAGGAGACTTAGACCTGGCACGACGAAGAGGCTCGGCAAGAGATAAAGACGTGCTCGGAGTACCCGGAGCATGATTTAGGTCAAGAGAATATGAACTACTGGAAGGCAAATCACCAGGCCCAGAGTTTGAAGTCTGCGAACTCAACTCTGCAACAAGAAACATTAAAAATGTCCAAAGTAGCTCATTCCTGTAGTTTTCAACGAAATATTTTTAAACTGCTAAAAAAATATTGAGACTTGACAAATTACTTCCAGAAAAACACACACGACTAACAAATACAATAAAAAATATCTCTAATCATCCTCAGAGCAATAACATGATTTCAGTCTTGTCTGAAGAACATCATTTTGCAGGAGCTCCCTCTAAAATCCCGAAAGAAGAAATCATCGGTAATTTGGAATCCACAATATATATCCTTAAGCCCCAAAAAAAGCAAATGACATACGGCGTAGAAAGGCCAACATCTTAAGCCAAGCCCAACTTCCCTCCTTAAACTTAACAAAACAAGCACAGACAGCAATTAAAGAACTCAATCGAAATAAAGACATAATATTACCTGCAGACAAAGGCAACACAACAGTAATGAATAAAGGACACTATAATAACAAAATTATGGACCTTCTAACTGACGATACGCATAAAAAACTTAAAACAGATTCCACAAAAACATATACAGCAAAACGAAAACCCTTCTAAAAAACTGTAAGGTCGACAGCAAAGCAATGTATAGATTAATACTTACTAGTTTCATCTCTTCGAAACATTACGGACTCTCAAAAATCCACAAAACAACATACCAATCAGACCGATCGTCAACGCAATAAACTCACCAACGTACAACCTAGCACGCACCCCTCACCAAAGATACGACATATTCACATTCAAACCCAAGACATCCTAGTGAGTTTCAAATCTCAAGAGCAGCAATGGGATCTTCAATATCAACGTTAATAGCCAACAGCTTTATGGAATATCTTGAAACTTAAATATTTAACCAATCCAAGCTTGAACCGGAAGAATTGTTGCCGTTACGTTGACGACAATTTGATCATCTGGAGACACGGATTAGATGAACTATACAAGTTCTCCGATTTCATCAATCGATTACACTCTAAAATCCATTTCATCATGGAAATTTAACAAAACGGGAAATTGCGTTTCTTGGACCTACTAGTTTACAAAAGATCTGATAGCGCATTAGGACCTGAAGTTTACAGAAGACCAACCCATACCAACAGATACCTGCATGCCTATGCCAACACCGACCATTTTAAAAGCAATCGATCATCAACTCTCTTGTATACAGAGCTGTCTCCATACTGATAAAGATAACTTACAAATGGAATTACATAACTTTGAACAAATTCTGATCCATAACGATTACACAAACACACAAATTGATAAGAAATTAAGGAAATAGACTCAAAAAAACAAGTCAGCACAACCTACTAAAATAAGAAAGAAAAAAACGAGAACCATCTTATCGTACAACCAAGGTATCACAGAACAAATAGGAAGAATTCTCAAAAAACACAACATTCAAAACATATTTAAACCAGCTGCGAAAATAGGACACCTTCTAAGAAACCCTAAAGATAAAAAGGCACCCCTCAATAATCCGGGAGTATAGAAAATCCTCTGCTCTTGTGGCAAAGTCTATATTGAAGACACCGGGAGAGCGCTGAGCCAACCTGTAAAGAAATATAAGAGTGAAGTCAGGGTAAGAAATTTCACGCAATCAACACTAGCTGAGCATCATATCAAAACAGGACATAGCATTTTGTTTGAGAAAACAACCATCATTCGCAAAAACATACAATATTTTTTCGAGAAAAAATAGAGAAGCAATTGAAATCCTAAAACACCCTGATAACATCAATAGGGACAATGGATATAATAATAATTCGATTTAAATTTCGATCCTCCCGGAGTTTTAAAAAAAGACTTGATTGGCGTTTTAGTTATTTTTAAAATGACCCGAACATGTTTGGACATTCTTGAAAATGCTACAACACGTTCTGTCCTTTTTCAAACCACCAAAATCCGTTCTGATTGGTAGTTTTCAAAACGGCTGATTCGAAACTGTTCTTTAGATCGATAGAACTATATACGACGCATAGTGGTAAAGGAATACTTCTTTGGGACGAAAATCCGCCGACTTCTCAAATCTGAACCGATCAAAGTATTTAAAGCTGTATTGATTTGTTACTTAACTTTAAAAATGCAATTATTTATATTTGTAGTATCTACTTGGGTCTATATATTGATGTTTCCTCCAAAGATAGAGGTTAGTAAATAATGTTTAATAACAAACAAACACCAACAAATAATAATAGTCAATAGTTTAAACAAGTAATCTATAACCTGCCATGACGTGGCCAACGACTTTTTACGGTTATTTAAATATTTAGAAAATTGATAATCCATCTGTTTCCCTATTGCGCTTCACATAACAAGCCGTTGTTGCCCCAGAGCTAAGTGAACTCTGCCTCAGAGTACTTAAATGATCTTTTAATTTGAATGCAATAAAATATGGAAAATCATAGTTTATAGTTTATAATAATTAAATTATAAATATTTAACAATCAAAATCTGTGCTACATATAGCATTTCTACTTTAATTTTGTTATTTCATTCACCTTATTAAGTTTACTTATTATATATTTTTATTTTAATACTACCAAAAATTGAACACAAGCGATTCTAATTTTCAATACCCATTTCATTTAATTTAGAATAAGTCTAGAAGACTTCTTTGAATCTTCTTGAACAAATTTCTCACTCACAGTTTTCGATTGCTCAAAACTGCATGATTTTTATGAATTTTATTGAAAAAATTTTAGAAGTTCTGATTTTGTCGTGAGTTGCAGTGAAAAAGACGAAATATTTTAATCAGATGAAAAACAGCTTTTTATGAATATTTCAAAAAGTAAAGAAATGACAACTTTTTCCATCCAGAAAAGAGATGCGCAATTAAATTTCTAATGCGAATACGTATTTAAAAAATTAA
This sequence comes from Andricus coriarius, assembly GCA_932066315.1. Taxonomy (NCBI): domain Eukaryota; kingdom Metazoa; phylum Arthropoda; class Insecta; order Hymenoptera; family Cynipidae; genus Andricus; species Andricus coriarius. The sequence continues at coordinate 8,791 of CAKNWT010210632.1, forward strand.
AATTTGAAACTTTATTCTCGAGTGCTCAGGGGCCTCCCCATTCCAGCAAAATAATTGTATATCTCTTTTTTGAATCCGGAGCCTCAGGTTTTCTTCAAAACATATAAAGTGATTTCTTTTTAATAGAAATTCATATTTGACACTCGATAGATTTGTTTCAGATTATATTTATATTTTCGATATTCAAAAAATTTATTCTATAGATTTTCGAAACTATTTACAAATTATTCAATGATCGGATTACTGAAAATTTGGGCCAAAATTTTCCAGACATAATCCACAATTTTGGAAGTCTAATTTCAATTCAAAATCCTTTTAAGATAAGCTTAATTATCTGACAACAGAAAACTTTTGAGAATAAATGCAATTCTGATTTGGAATAAGGAATTTCTGTAAATAATTATAGTGTAGACTATGAGACAGCGAATGTCCGTAAAAATTATAATTTTATTTTTGAAGTGGGGGATTTCCGCGAAGTATTCTAATTTAGATTTCAGGACAAGGACATTTCGTGAAAAGTTATTATTTGACTTGAAACGAAGAAATTTGGTCAAGAAACAGGAATTTTTGAAAATAATTTTAATTCTGCTTTAGATGAACGGAAATTGACAATTCCTTGATTAGTTTAGAATTATTATTCTTTTTTTCAATATTCACTATTTCAATGCATAAATGTTTAAAAATGTTCAGATGTCTCTGATAAACTTTTTAAGTCATTTTGTTGTAGGTGGACAGCTTTTATTTATGTAAGACATAAATAAGTAGCATGTTACAACAAAAGAGAGGGAACGTTCTCGGGATGACTGGGTCGTGGTTCGATCGCGGGCCGACAATCTCCATCCCAATTCCGCAGGTATTGACGTTGTCGGTGTGTCCCTCCGATCCTCCGAGAGTATCGAGAGGTAATCAAGGTGAGTTGTTGACGAATTGCAGTGGGAAAAATAGGACCCCAAAGGGTTCGGATTGCAAGTTTGACTCTCCGACCTTACGATGAGGATCGTGCGCGAGGGAGTTCCTTTGGTCAATTAAATTTATTCTCTGATCCTACGATGAGGATCGTGAGAAGGCAAGCCGATTTTAAGTTATTGATTTAATTGAACTCCAATCTTACGGTGAGGATCGTGAGTGTGGGTTTGCGTCTAACTAATTTTAGTCGTTCTCTGATCCTACGATGAGAATCATGAGTGGAGAACGCAATCTTTGGATGCTAATTTAATTAAACTCTGATTGTACGGAGAAGATCGGGAGTGGCTTTAGGTTTAATTGAATTTAATCGTCCCCCGATCCTACGGTGAGGATCATGAGTAGAGAACCCGATTCTACGATGTTAATTCAATCCAACTCCGATCCTACGCTGATGATCGCGAGAAAGGGTTAGGTTAAATTAAATGTAATCGTTCTCCGATCCTACGGTGAAGATCGTGAGATGGGATCCCGATGTTAAATGGATAATTCAATTAATCTCCGATCCTACGGTGAGATTCGTGAGAGAGAGTTAGATTTAATAAAATGGAATCTTTCTCCAATCCTATGGTAAGCATCGCACGAATGGATTAGGTTTAATAGAATTTAATCGTTCTCCAATCCTACGGTGAGGATCGCGAGAAAGCAAGAGGCTCAATTAATTTTAATATTTCTTTGACCCTACGGTGAGGATCGTGAGAAGGGATTAGATTTGGTCGAATTGAATCGTTCTCCGGTCTTACGGTGAGGATCGTGTGAAGGGATTAGGTTCAATTAGATTCAAATGTTCTCTGATCCTACGGTGAGGATCGTGAGAAGGGATCCCGATGTTAAGTGGATAATTTAATTGAACGCACGGCACAAAAAAAAAGGAATGGAAGGAGTACTACCCCAAAACAAGATACTTACGCTTCTCAATTCCGAAGAGGCAGACCCGGTTGTGATGACGACATTTTAGGGGTTACCCGGGCGTCCCCAGGAGTCTTCACAAAGCTTACTATAAAGGATAAAGAGGGAGGTCGGAACTCCGGGACCAACAAGTCTTTAGGATGAGTGTTCACAATCATAAAATAACTCTGTTCTTCGGCTTAATCAAATTCACGTTTATTTCTCATGAGAGGCAAGGAAACAGGTAAACCGAAAGGATACTAATCCAAGACGAAAAAATTCATTCTGAGGAACATGCTTACAAAGAAAGCGATTTCTGAAACCACGAATGGAAGAATGCACTAAGCGGTGAGATCTTCTGCGTCCCGGGGCCCGGTCGTCACACCGCACGAGGCGTAGTTTAAGCACTAATAGAGGGTGAGGAGCGGAGCGCGCGAATATTCAAACTCAATTATCGGAAGAGATAGGACTGAGAGCTGTCATTCTTTGGGGGAACAACATACCAATGTAATTTGCGGAAAGCTAAAGAATGTACTTAAAATTATAGATATATTTGATTATCATATTCACCAATGGAGTTGAGAAAAATCACCAAAGATAATATGAGAGTTAAAACTGTCCTCATCCTTATGAACCAGAGAAAAAAACTGAATAATATATAAATGGAGAATTTGCTTAAAACTGTAAGTGATGAATATTTTATGACCTTATTAGAATATATGAACCACATATACTATAGTCGTTATCTCTAGGATTGTATGCGTCAAACTTGTCCTTGTCAGGTATTTAGATTTAATCATCGTTTGTCTTACGGCAAAAATAGACTTGATAATGTCTTTAAAAATTATATTTAAACTTCTGTAAGCTTTTCTGTTTCAGCGAAATCCGTCGCTTACATGCAAAATTTATATAGTGTCTACTACGTGTGCCGGCTCATTTTATGTTTGAAAAACTTGTACAGGAACTACAAAATAGATGTATTTTTGTTGATTTCCCTTCTTCTTTTTCCAAGTTAAAATTGATGTTCAACATCCAATTTCCATGTGAAAAATCCTCTATTCCAAGTCAAATTATAATTCTTCATCGAAATTCCCTGTTGCAGGTCATAATTACAATTATTTCTAAACGTTCCCTGTTTCAAGTCAGAATCATATTTATTCACAACACTTTTTATTATAATTATGAAATACAATTACTTCCTTTTTCTAAAATTTAAAAGGGGTAAGCTTCAAACCATATTTTTATTTTTTTATTTGCGAAAGAAAATAAACATTTTTCAGTTCAGAAAAATTCTGAGTTAAGACAAGTAGTTATATGAAGCACAACATTTTTAAAATCTGCTTTTAATGCAACTTTTGAGAGTTCACTGGATGACTATTTAGTTGCCAAAAATGGCGGCAAATATGAATCTCTTCTAGTGAAGGACAATTTTTATTTTAAAGCCGAAGTATTGGCTAAGTTTAGTGTGAACATATTATTTCTCTTACCAAGACAAATTTTAAAATCGAGGAGGAAAACTAGGCAATGTTTGCATAGCATGAAACTGTGCTGATATTAAATTTTATTGTATTTAATCTAATTTCTATTTACTCACAAAGATATCTGAGTTTCTCAAGGTAAAATAATAACCATGATAATAATTATTCACACTACTACACACGTTACCAGTAAAAAAATTTGGTATTTAAAATAAAAATGAAAAAGTTTTAAAATTCTACATCAATAAAAAATTTAGAATAAGTTAAACGACGATGTGTCTGCTTAGGCCAATATATCGATATTTCCTCCAAAAAATAGAGGTTCGTAAAGTGTATCAATAAATTTTGATAAAGGAAAATGACTAATACTGTGTTTTCAACCTCATTATTATTGAAAAAACAGTAAATGAGAACAGCGAAATGTGCCAAGTTTAAAGGGATTAAAAACGTTACATTTGATGGCCGATTTGGGGTATCTAAAAGTATTCAGAAAAATATTGTCGCCACTGGGTACAGAAAGGGATTCTGTTTAAGAGATAACTTCTACTGCTATGGGAATTCAAATCTCGAGGACAAACATGGTATGGAAAAGGGTTCAATAATTGCCACGTTACGATTAAACAGGAAAGTTTCGAATACTTTGCAATGCAAGCCTACTTACAGGGTACATATTATTATGAATATGAGAGATGCCGCAATGTGACTTGCCGCAATAATGACTTGCCAGGATGTTTAAAGATTAATTAAGTTTTAAGAATCAATGCACATTTTTATTATTTTATTTTTAGGTTGGTGGGTTAAGTGCAAACTGCAAAAAGTAGTAAATAAATAATAGCGTTTATGGAAAAAAATATGATTTGGCGTACTACGTATGTTTTTTCCTGTGATCCAAAATATGTTATGCAGAGGTTGATCACTTTTTTTTTTAAGTTCCAAAGTATGTCAAAGTAATATACATCCAATTTGGTCAATATGATGCATTCCTCCATCAGAGGACACCGTCGTACTTGTTTTTATTGCATTCCAGGGACTTAGCGTGAGAAATTAGAAAGCCGAAAATATCTTAGAATCTAACTTTCAATTCTGTTAAGTATTGGAAATCTGATCAGACGTGGATGTGAGTCGTTCACCCTTACTATTCTAAAACTCTTTAGGATTGGGGAACTCCTGCCTAATGGAGTTTCCTGGATTTCTTCTGTTGTCATTTGTTCAACCGTACCGGTGTACATGTTTATTTTTGCCCTTTTATGAGCACCTTCTCTTATTACATAAATTCCACGAAGTCTTCTATTATCCTCTACTATTGCACAGACATCTCCATTGGATGTTGATAATACGGTTCGTTCTTTGACTGGTATAGGCATAAGGGTATTTTGTTCACATCTAAAGTAAATTGGTTTGTCGCGAGGGAATGTGTATCTTTGAATTTCGAATTTTTGGAGCGGATTCTTGTGGGGAATGAGCCGAATGAATCCAAGCTCTTTAAGCGTAAATCCAAGTATGTATAAAGGTGATTCACTGCCAGGAGGAGACTTGGACCTGTCACGAAGCGGAGGCTCAGCAGGAGGTAAAGACCTGTTCGAAGAACCCGGAACATGATGTCTGTCAAGAAGATATAGAATTTCGGAACGAGGAACACCAGGTCCATGGTTTGAGGTCTGTAAACTCATTTCTGCAACAACAAACAGAACTTTACATTGTCTTACAATGGACAATCTTATAGTTGATAAGGATGGTCCTCAGTATTATTTTACAGTTATTATTTTTATATTTTATATTTATTCTTTCCCCCAGGCACTTGATTTTTTTCAAAAAATTAACAGGAAAGAAACTGCAGTAACGTTTGACTTACGTAACCTTCAGAGTTTTGTAGCACCAGGCTGAAACACTCATCGTATCGGTCGAGTGTCTGTCCGTCTGTCGGACTTTTTCCCCCTAAAAGGATCGGACAGAACCGGATACATTCATATATAAGTATATAGGATCAGATGGGACCTGATATAATAGGATAGGAATGCAGCGGTTCCGATATGTTCGGATCGTATATGATTCGATTAAATAAGATTGGATATGACAAATATGTTAAATATTTAAATATCTATATTAAATAGGCTATAAAGCATTTGTTGTGGGAGCATGCAGCCGGGGTCTGGATGAGTCACACCAAAGAAGTCATCACGCGAAATTTTTTCTCAGGAAACTTATCCCATGACAGTGCAGCCCAAGGGACGTGTCTTCTTCGGACATCCCTTCTCAAAGGTAATGTTATTCAAGGAAATCCCTTCACAAAGGACATGGCTTGCCCGGAAACCCTTCCCACAACAATTCGCTTAAGTTACTACATATATGACATCTCTACCTCTACATAGACACTCAGGCTTCTGGTCACAGAAGACTGGGTGATCATATCTCGAATCTCTTGGGAAGAATCGTCCCGGGAACATATATTCCGAGAAGACATTTCCAATGGCGCCTCGAAGAATTTCATGTTTTTTTAAAGTGTGAGGTGATTTCTTGGAAAATCTTGTGCGAGAAAGACCTGCTTAATGTTGCAATGAAGCATCTCACGTTTTTTCTTTTTTATAGTGGAAAGTGATTTCCTGGGAAGAATTGTTCTGTTGCAGGCATGTTCGATCTTGCCTAGCAGAAAATTATATTTTTTTAAATATGGAAAGTGATTTGCTGATGAACTTGTCCCAGCCAGACGTTTCCAATGGTGTCTTAAACATTTCATGTTGTTTTGAAAGTGAGAAGTGATTTACTGAGAAGTCTTATCCCGGAAAGATCTGTTCAGTAGTGCTTCAACGCATGTCATGATATAACCCTACCGAAGGAGTTCTTACATTGGCGTCGCGGTCAGGCTTGAGCACTCTTCTCATGACTTTGATAGCTATTTTGGCTGTAGCATCACTACAGACAGGGTTTAACCTGCCAGACAGGCAGAGAACAAAGAGGATAGGGACTAAGAAAGGTGCCAAAAACCACCTAATGCATGGAGAAGTTTATAGATATATATCGTCGCTGATCGCTTCCCGAGGATCGTTTGGCACGCTCCTGATGCCACCATTGGGGGAGGCAGGATGCAAGTCGGTGGTAGTGAGCTGCGCGATGGACAGGTAAATCTCGCCGGGATATCCGAAAGAGCTACTCTCCAGCCAAAACATCAGCAAGAAGAGGTAAGTAGAAGAATATCAGCTGCGCCCGCGGGGAATGTCTCGGTTGGAAGCCCCCCGCCGACCACTTTCACAAGAATGCCACGGTATCGCATCAACTTTTAAACTCATCATGATGAGTACTTGATGCTCCACCAATTGAAACACGAGATGTGAGCGGCCACAGCTTCTTTTGATGGGATTGCCTTTCGCCAAACTTTTGTAGTGAATTTCTCGGAAATAAGGAAAGTAACTGGAGATGACGTTAAACAACAAAGGTGTCAGATACCAAATGAGAACCTCCTCCCTAGAAAAAGCATCAACCAAATAACATATTGTTTTGAGACTGCATTCCGATTGAGACTCCAGGGTGCGCAGACCAAAAAGAGGATCAAGTGAACGCTGGAAATGAATAGAGACGTGATCCAATGTCACTTTTGTGCAAAAGCGCTCAGAGAACCATTGAGGGGAGAGTAAAATAGCCTCTTCGTGGGTCTTCATCCCGAGTTAACCCATAGCGTGACCGAACAACATCTGGCTGATCAGTTAATCCCCGTTAGGCAGCGCCACCGTATACTCTAGATCGAAATAGTTAAGATCGAAAAACAGGTGCGACAACAACTAGCAACATCGCACCCTGCAGTTGCGGTGCAGTTCCAACCTTGTATGCGAATATTATATGCAAATCTATACTTTTAGCTTTGTACTAAGAAACTTTGCGAGGGTTTTATGTGCATTTTAATTTGCGGGATGCAGTGAATTTTCTAAAATACCTCTGTTTCATGATTCCTATTATTTATTTTAAAAACTATTGATTTTTTGTAAAAATATTCTTCGGAGAATTCGCGTATTTGATAAAAATATAACTTGCCGCAAATGTGACATGCCGCAGCGTGACTTTACACTTTTCACTTGATCTGACTCCGTTTCTCGGAAAACTGATGTTTCTTTAATATTTAAATTTATAGTCAGACAAGCACCGGAAAAATAAATTGAAAGTCAACAATTTTATAAAATCAGAATTGATTTGGTTCCAACTCAACTGATGGTAGAGAAAAATGTCGGACAAAAAATAGTTTTTTTTTAGGTTCTTATACCTGTTTTATTAGTGCAATATTGAAAATTAGCACCTTACTTCATAATTCCGAAAAAATACATAAAACTTTTTTATTCCATTATAAAAACTATTGTTCTCTTCTAAACTATTGACTAATTGAAAAACGTTCAAGTTAACAAAATTTTACACACATAAGTTGTATTTTTGTGAAATACCCAATTTTTTTGTAGAATAATTGTATGCAAAATGAATATTTTTCAAAATAAATCATGAAAACCGTGGAAACAGAGGTAGATAAAAAATTGATCTTTTCTCAGAAATTAAAATGCCGAGTAAAGCCTTTAGAGCTTTTTTGTAGAAGGTTAAATGTATAGATTTCTATATGATGCTCACAAATATAGTTTGCACTACAGCAATTAATTTGATGTGAAAATGAAAGATTTTATTAAAAGTAGCTTTTTTAGCCTTCTGACTATTTTTGTAAAGGCAAAAAAGCCTCCAGTAACATTATTTCCATTAAATAATGATCTTATTTTTATTAGATATCTTACAACTATATACGAAAGCGACATCGCTGAACTTCAAATGGAGAAATTGGCAGCACTTTGATATTTTGTGAAATTTAGTGAATTTATAGAAAATTTTGAAGATGGTCTTATTTTTGCAGTTTCTGACATACATGTATGGCAAATATATTACCTAAATCTAATCTCTGAAAGAAAGAAATTTAGTTACTAAACTCAAAAAATCAGCAAAAAATTTCCCTTTTTATGCAGGTTTGAAAGTAAAAGTGAGATTGACTCAATACAATACTAATAACAATATAGATGTTACCTCTTCGGATATGAACAATTCTAAAACACTTTGAGATTGGTAAACTGTTGCCTAATGGAGTTTCCCGGATTTCTTCTCGAGTCATTTCTTCAACCGCGCCGCTATCCATGTTTATTTTCACCCGTTTGTGAGCGACACCTCGTTTTTTATACATTCCATGAAGTACCTTTCTAGCGCCCAGTATTGCAAAGACGTCACCATTGGACGTTGATAATACAGTTTGTACTCCGGTTGGCATAGGCAGAAGGACTTGATATTCTCCTCTCATTTGAATTGGTTTGTCGCGAGGAAATGTGTATCTTCGAAATTCAAATTCCCGGGACGGATTCGTGTGGGAAATAAGCCGAAGAAATCTAAGTTCTTCAAATTTATATCCAAATATGTATGAGGAAGAATGGCTGGCAGGAGGAGACCTGGACCTGGCACGAAGAGTAGGCTCGACAAGAGGCGAAGACCTGTTCGAGGAACACGGAACATGATGTTTATCAGGAGAATAATTAGAAATTCCAGAAAGAGGAACATCGGACCCAGGGTTTGAAGTTTGTGAACTCAACTCTGCAATAAGAAGCAATCGTATGTTGGTAAGTATTAATAAGTCAATGCCGGGATGGCATGAGTCAGAGAGAAGATAATGTTTTTACATTCTTAGTTAAGGATGAACACGCGATGAGTAAGATCCAAGATGCAAGAGAAGGTATTCAAAAAGAAGAAGAAAGGTATGGTGAAGGTACGGTGGGATAGGGAATGTAAAAAGATGAAAAGGAAGGGGAAGAGGAAGTACATGAAGTGGAAAGAGGGCACAGCGAAAAGGGAGGAGTACGTAGAAATGAGGAAGGAGTTTAGATTGATGTGTAAGAAGAAAGAACAGGAAAAGGAGAAAGATCTGGAAAAGGAGTCAGGAAATGTTAAGACAGAGGGGGATGGTGGGAGTGGAAGAACGCGGGAGGCAGAGATGGAAGACTTGGATGATGAAGAGATAGAGAAACAGATAGGGAAGTTAAAATGGTCAAAAGCAGCAGGGCTGGATGGGGTAGAGAACGAATCATGGCTGGTAAGTACACAAGAGGTCAGGGAGAGGCTGAAGGAGGTGGTAGAGAAAGTATGGAGGGGGGAGGGATTCCCAGGAGGATGGAGAGAAGGGTTAATAGTCCCACTGTATAAGAAAGGAGATAGAAATATACAGGAAAATTATAGAGGGATTACGCTAATGAATACGGCGTATAAAGTATACGCGATGGTGGTGGCGGAGAGGCTGCAGAAGGATGTCGAGGGGAAAGGAATATTGCCGGAGACGCAGGCGGGCTTTAGGGCGGGTAGAAGTACTATCGACAATATCTACGTTCTGCAGCACGTGGTGGATAGAGAATTAGCGAAGAAGGGGTCGAGAGTGTACGCGTTTTTCCTAGATCTCAAAGGCGCGTTTCCTTCGGTGGATAGGGGTAGGTGGTGGGAGGCCATGGAGGATAGGGAAGTGGAGAGGGGCGTGATCGAGAGGGTAAGGGAGATATATGAAGAGACCAAAGATAAAGTGAGGGGAGGGGAGGTAATTTCAGAGGGATTCTAGATGGATAGAGGGTTAAGGCAAGGATGTCCTCTTAGCCCAATGCTTTTTGCGATTTTAATTGCGGATATGGAAAGTAAGCTGGAGGCCGGGGTGGTAGGAGGAGTCAGGATAGGAGGGGCTAGAATTTGGTCACTGGCGTATGCAGATGACATAGTGTTGCTGGCAAAGAGCGAGGAGGCCTTAAAGGAGATGATGAAGAGGTTGAGAAGGTACCTGGATAAGAGCAGGTTAGAGCTGAATGCAGAAAAGTCTAAGGTTATGGTGTTCAGGAAAGGAGGTGGCAAGGATAAGGGAGGGGAGTGGAGGTGGAAGGGAGAGGCGGTGCAGGA
>CAKNWT010210647.1:451-16182 GCA_932066315.1 Andricus coriarius
CAGTTTAAAAAATTAATTTTCAAAATTAAAGATTAATTTTCAACCAAAAAATTTGCTACAAAAAAAAGACAAACAAATTTTCAGCCAAATAAATAAATTTTTCAATAAAATGATGAGTCTTTCACTGGAATAGATGAATCTTCAACTGGAGTAGATACATTTTAAGTCAAATAGATGAATTTTTGACAAAAGCGTTTATCTTTCAGCCAAGTAGTTGTATTTTCAACCAAAAAGTTAAATTTTCAACTAAAATTGTACATTTTTAACTGAAATACTTGAATTTTAAACCAAAAAAAAAGAATTTCCAAACAAGAAAATTAACTTTTATACAAAAAGATTAATTTTCTACCAAAAAATACGATTTTGCAACAAAATACATGAATTTTTAACGAAATATTTTATTTTTTAACCAAAAATATCAGTTTTCAACATAAAAATGCAATTTTTCAGTTGTTATTTTCGGTTAAAAAAATTAATTTTCAACCAAGCTTATAAATTTTCAACAAAAATAATTAATTATTTACATGAATAGTTTAATTTTCAACTAAAAATGGTAATTTTTCAACCAGAAATTGGATGGTTCAATTAAAATTTTTTTATTATGTTCAACTAAAGAGATGAATTCTTAAGTACAATGTTAGAATGTTCAACAAAAGAGTTCAACTTTCAACTGACAAAATTAAGTTTGTATCCAAAAAAAGAAGAATTTTAAACGAAAAATCAAATAGTTGTTATCCGTACCAAAAAAATTAATTTTTAATTAGAAACAGTTGAATTTAACAACAAACAAACTACTTTTCGACATGAGTTTAATTTTCAACTTAAAAAAATTCGTCATTCGTCAAGGGAGAGAAACAATTGCTTTAAAGTATGTAGATACTATTATTTTAACTTATCCGAAGTTTAACAATGCGGTGGTTCAAAAAAGGCTTTTTTTAAGACAGAAGAGTTTTTAATTCTGTTTAAAATGTAGGTTAAATAATAATTTTTGTCGCTTAAGAAAACTGGATCTGATGATTATAAGTCCTGCCACAAAAGTGATAAGTTTGAAACATGAAAAAAGACTTAAAAATCATCGATACAATGATTTTATGACAACCCATTTTTTTTACTTTGAACAAATGATTAAAATTGTCATAAAAATCTCATATTATTTTCTATCCAAGATTTTATACAATAACAATAATTTTAATATTTTAATTTCTGAGGACGCTGTTATTCTACCTGATTTCACGAGTTCACATTTTGGCCGCACTGAAAAAATAGATGGTGTGTTGCAGCGCAGCGGATCCCAATATCGTTTCAGTTTTAAATATTGCATCGTTCATACACAATTATTATTAATATAACTATATAAGCTTAGAATATAAATTATGAAAACATTATCGTTTCTCAATTGAAACTTAAAAACCAACAGAAAGTATTTAAAAAAATTTTTAATTATGTTTCCATAGCAATTCATTGCTACTCATTGAATCAGTAAGTCGGCACTACTAAGCAAATTAGTAGAATACCCTTACTAATTCATTTAGTTACATAAATCTTACCATTTCATTTAGTAGAAACTGATGAAATTACTAATTTATCAGTCAGATACAATGCTATTAATTGCATTAGTGAAATTTCTACTAATTCGGAATTAGAGAGTATCCTTAAATATTGCGAAATAAACTCAAGTGGATTTTGAAAAAGATATTGAAAAATAGAATAAGAAGAGTTTTCCGGAAAGGTTCCATGATCCACGTTAAGTATTATTAATCGCAGAATGTAAGAGGTCTTGATAGGAAGCTTCTTCCCGCCTCCACGTCATCCAACAGCGATAGCTGATTAATCACCTTTAATCGATTCTGGAAATTATACAAGTTCGAAGCACTACACGCTCTTTTACGATAATTACATGAATCGAGAATGAGCTGCCGAGCATCGACTAGTGATTATTTGTAGAATTAATGATTCTCTTCATAATAGTAGTTAAACACGGCACGGTAATTTTGACCAGTACTGCTGAAGACACGAGAATTTCCGTGATCGTGTGCCGCAGTTTTGCAGTCACGCAAGTCGCATAATTAGCTCGAGTCGCAATTAGAGTTGCACGTAACTATGCAGTCGATTCAGCTAATTGTAAAATCTAACAGTCAATATTCGTTACTCTCTTCCTTAATAGCAAATAGATTAAAACATTTTTTTTTTAAATGGGTAAATGTAAATCCTTAGTTTCTTACTTCCTTGTAGAATACACTGATCAGACCTTGGACTCATTTGAGAAATTCAAAATAGTGTGAATAGCAGCATAAATTTTGAAAAATAATAGGAAAATAGTGCCATTCAATTTTTTAAATATTACATCGGAGGGTTACCTATTTTTTTTAACTAGTATACAATAGGGAAGAGAACAGTACTTTGGTGCAACTAATAGAAAAAGTGCAAAGACAAATTTCTAACAGTAAATAACGTAAATACTAAATTAAAAGTTTTTTTTTTAATAATCCATAAAATATAATATAAAATGCTGCGTGATATTATAATATAATAATAATTAACTGAATTACATAAATTAAATTTAAATTACATCACTCATTCACGGATTTTTCATTAATTAGATACTTTTCGCATAATAGGCTCATTTCTTTTATGGAAATCTCTTTCATAACCATGAGCTTAAAGATCAAATATTATAAATGTGATGAGTTAAAAATCTAACGAATAAACTTGTGATAAAATAGTTTTGAAAAATTGACTGATTATTAAGTTTTTTATAAATTACACATTGTACAAGAATACAGATGATAGAACTATTTTCGTGATCGTGTAAAATCCGTTTAAATCTTTTAAAACACCCTAAAGGCTTTGAAATCCGTTGAAATCCTTTAAGAATATCTGAAATCTGTTGACATCATCTGAAACTCCTGCAAAACTCGTCAATCTTTCTAGATCCGTCATTCTATTTTGAAATTCTATGAATCCCTTAAATCTGGCTAAATCCCTCGAAAACACTTGAAATCTCTGGAATCCTTGATGTACTTAGAAAATCCTATAAGTCCCTTGAAATTTCATTTATTCCCTAAAGTTTTTTAGAAATTTCTTGGAATCCCTTGACATCTTTCAAATATCATTGATATCCTGGATACCTTTTCAAAATCCTTTAAAAATTTCTGAAACCCTACAAAATTCTTTAAAACACCTTAAAAAATATAAAATATCGTTAAGTTCCTTGGAATTTTCAAAAATAACAAACTCTTTAAAATTCCTTGAAATCTTTTAAAATACCCTAAAATCTTTGAAATTTGGTGAAATATTCAAACTCCTTGAAATCTTCTGAAATCTTACGAAATCATTTGAAATCTCTTGAAAAATTTGGTGCAATCCTACGAAAATCTTTGTAGTCTCACGAAATTCCTCGGTATTTTTGAAAATGCAGTGTATCTTTAAAATCCCTTGAATCTTGTGAAAAACCTAGAATACTTTTGAAATTCCGTATAACATCTTGAAATATTTAATATCTTTTAAAATCTCTGTAAAAATGTTTAGATCTTTAAAATCCTCTAAGACCCCATGAAATAAGTAGAAATCCCTAGAGGTCAGCCAATATTTGATACCATTTCATTTACTATCTAAAGGTTTCTAGAAATACTTTAAAATTCCTTAAAATTCTTTGATTTTTTTGATACTCTTCGAAAATCCCCCGAAATTGTTGAAATAATGTAAAATATCCTGAAATCTTTAAAATCTCTTGAAATCCAATGAGATTACGTAAATTACCTTAAAATTTTTAATATCTCTTACAATTCCTTTACAAAATTTGAAAAATTTGAAACCACTTAAAATCTTTCGAAATTTTCGAAACCTCGAAATCCTTTAAGAGTTCGATTTTTCCAGATTAACATTAGCGAGCAATTTCAAAAAATTGTAGCATTAGTATAATATTTTTCAAAAAAAGAAGTAAAATAGTTGCATCGTTGAAATAAAGTGTCAAAAAGTGTCAATAGCATCGTGAGTTGGAGGCTTGACTGTTAGAAAATTGGTATTAATTTTAGTTTTATAGAATTCCACATGAATGTGTGAGTTTAAAATGTTCCTTCATGTTCTAATTAATTTTAATGCCAATGAAGAATGATCTTGAATAATGGAAAAGTTTTTTTTTTCTCAAGGGGCACGTTTTCTCAAAGTTGGACGGTGATAAAAAATCCAATCTTCATTTACGTGGTTTCTAAAATGGGTTTACTTAGCAATCATCATCTTATTATCTATCTATTATTATCATTATTATTATATACTTTTTAGGCTGAAATGGCACGACCCGCTCTTTTCTATACCCAATATTGACTAAATGCCAGTTATGAGCAAATTATTTATATTTATTTATGCAATTTGAAGCATTCCGTATCAGTGTATCATCGTATATGTTTTAGTTAAGACCCTGAGCAATATTTATCATAAGTATAAGAATGATTCCACGCAAAAAGCATAATTCAATGTCCCTGGCGTTTAAAAAAATGGGTTTCACTTTTGAATATGAATTTTTTTTCAGTGAACGAATTTGAGCAGCAATTCAAATAATCGTCACGGTCTACAAAGGTTATATTTACCATAAATTTGTAAATATTTGAACCTAAAATATTGAATATTATGTGATCGTATTGACCAGTGACCTATAACTCATATCATTCATTTAAACAAATAGGAGTCTAATCTGTCTTTTTCTTCAATTTTGTCATTTTTTAGTTATTTAGTTAGGATTAAATCTTGTAATACACAATTTTGATCTACTTTCACATATCCCACTTGCTTGAAATTTTGCATACTTATGTATTCTCGATACCCTTGTCATAACCAAAACAGAAGATCTAAATACTTTTAATAGCCCATGAGCAACTTTATTTATAAACAGATCTTATTACCGTTCTAATTATAACGAATGTTGTGGAAATTCTTATTAATTAAATGTTTTCTGCTGCTTCATATGATATTGTATGTTCTCTCTTTATATTTTAAAGTTTCACAATTTCAATTGCAAAATCTAAAAACAATTTTTGACAAAAATCTTTTGAATTCTTTGATTTTATTCCGCTATTTTGTACCCGCCATTTTCAATTTCTCATCACCCGTGTTAAATGTTATCAGTAGCCCATGAATTATGCTTGAGAATCTTCCGTTTTCAAAACCTAAAATTTGCGCAGAACATCTCCAACCGAATTGTTTAAATAAATGCAAACATTGTTGTAATCTTTTCCGGCCCGTTATGGGTTGAAACTTCCTGATGCTTAAACACAATGATAACGTCCCGTTCAATCTCATATCAGGAACATTTTTCAAATATTTTCAATACTCAAATTGTGCGCTTTTGTGAAATCACCCCTATGTATATTTAAAGCCGCCTATTTTTGTGAAAATACTAAGTAAAGTGAAGGTAAATTATTTCAGTTTTTTTCCATTTTTCTTATTTCCTAATGGGTTTCTAGACGGATCAAGTTTTTAAACGTATTGTATTCACATATATTTTATTCATTCCTAAATTTTAAAACGAATTGCATCACTGGTTCTTCGAATAATTCAAAGTTAACTCACAGCCCACAGTGACCCAGTGATGGCCCTTGTCCCCTGCACAAAACTGTAATTAATTTCCAATTCCATCTTTCTGTGTTCGTGTACATATGGTCATATAATTGTATCTAGCGTTACACATGGCTCGAGAATCGAGAATGGCATATGCATGATTTCATCCATTTTTAATGCCTATGAAGCGAAGTTAAAATTCTACTTTTCAGTATCCAGTGAGTGAAAAGTACATTTCTCTCCCTAGGGACTGAAATAACCTTTACTGTAATCATAATTAAACTTAAAATTTATTTATTTATTTGAAATTCGAATAAGAAATTTAATTATCCTGGTTCAATTCCTAAGTCGAGAGTGATTCAAAGCTTCGATTTATTGAGGAAAAACTAGGGGGGGGGGGGGAGCAAATTAAAAAAATATAACGTGAAATTCTTATCTAATACTATAACAAAACAAGGACAAATATATACATTTAGAAATTAATTTTTCAAAACCTATCAATCGGCTTTCCAAATAGAGGGAAGAAAACTTACAGAAATTTGTCGAGGTTCGACCCTCAGGTACATATTTTTTCAGTGTGACGTTGTCGAGTTTACAGCCATAACCTCTTCTAATCGGGCCCTTTTCTAATCACGTAGTGTGAAACATATTCCACTTTTAAATTTTAAAGCTGTTTTTGGGAAAATTATTAAGATAAACCAGCTTTTTAATTTGTGTCAGTGTTTTTATATTACATGTGATAACATAATGACGTACAAACTAAGCCTCAATTCGCGTAGTTGTAACAAGAATAATATATGGAAGTGAAGGAGAAGGAAGAAAATTACTCAGGGTAAGTTTAAAATTTCGTTTTTTTGTTCACTAATCAACTCACTAAAATAGTAATAATTTCTCTTCAACTTGCTAATTGATGATCTTTTAATTTAAGTTCTGGCCCATAACCCTAATGCCACTAAAAAAATCTTCTTTACACTTAAAACTTTAGCCCCGCTTCATAGTCATTGAAAAGGGCTAAAATCATGCATGCATCATGAAAATGAAGTTAACGAGCCAATGTCAGGGAGCACCAACCTTCATTAAAGTTTCAAAGTTATAAATATTAAAAGACGCAAACTAATTTCCCAGTCTATAAATTAGTGAACCCAAAATGAAAATTTTCTCAGATTAGGCACGCGCATTATCCGCTGTTATCTTATAAGATACTTTAACAAAAGGATTTTTTTTTTCTCATTGCTGAACTTGGATGACCATGAAATGAAGGCAGGTCGATTTGCACTTAGAGATCTTTATACGCTTCACCAGCTTTCCGATCAGTATCAGGCTGACAGTGAGTTACTATACTAGTGGGAGATCATAACGTATCGCTTCTTCGCAACTTTCAAAGCCCGGTGCACAGAAGAAAGGCCGCGAGGATCGTTGAAGCCCGCTCAAATTGTTTCTATTCGTATTCTCATTCTTACAGCTGTGCTCTGGGCTACACATTGTATAGATACATTAGATACTTAGATAAATAGAATCAACATCATCTCTTCTCATTTTCAACAAGACGGAAGAGATGGGAATGCGTCTCGTTAATAATTGGACTGGCGACAAATTGATCGTGACTAATTCCACTTGGACGCAACCGCGTTCCATTTTCAATGGGTAATTTGTCCTTAATGTCTCTAGCCGATTTTGATTATCGTACCATATGTATCGCTAGAGACAATGATTTGACCATATGTACACGAACACCGAAAGACGGAATTGGGAATGATTACAGTTTCGATGGCCCTTCACTGGGACGCAGCAAACAGTGGGTCAATTTTCAATTATTTGAATAACCGGTGAAACATAAAATGAGAAAAAATTGCAAACATTTGTATGTTTAGGATAAATATTGCTCAGGGTTTCAACAAGAACATACGATAATATAGCTGGGCTTACTTTTTAGCGAAATTATTTTAAATTTGTAAAAAAAATGGACAAATATCCAAAAATGTACCTTAATTTCGTTCGGATATCTGTTGTTGAGATCTTTGTCAACAATTATCATAAAATTAAGAGACAGTATCCTTCAGAATAGGTTTTTGATTGAATGTCGAAGAAATGATGTTTTACGTAAATAAATATTTTCTTGGATAACAAATTTCGAGATTTTGCTTTTCAGAGTAATTTTTGCAATAGACAATTTGAACATAATTTAAAGAATATCAAACTTAGAAGTATGTTTTCAGGAAGATAAAATCATGGATCTTTTAAAACATCAGATTTTCCTTCATCGAAGATTTGCAAACAATGATAAAAAACATGAGAACAAAATTTCTATTTTGATAAGAGCAAAATTTTAATTCACACAAGATTTTTGAAGAAGAAGATGGGGATACTTGGTTTGTAAATTTGGTAGATATTCAAATTCCTGATTCAGTTATAGATATTCTCAGATTAGGTAAAGGTTTTAGTAACCATGTGATAAAAAGTAAACCGAAACAAATTATGGAAATAGTCAAAGATGTTGAATCAAGTATACACAAAATTCCAATATTAGATCAACAAGATTTCCGAAGCAAGGTTTCACACTTGTCAAAGAGCTTTGTTGATAAGAATTTTTTACACGTTAGTAGCATTGATTGTTAAATTTCTGAAGGTTTCATGGTAACGAAAGGTTTCCTTAAAAACAACGCTGATATAATTTGCATGAATGCTGATAAGGGCAATATTACAGTTTGTATGAAGGAATCAGATTATATTAAGGATATGGAGGACTCACTTTACAATCGTGATAACTTTGATTTATTGAATGAAAATCCATTAAAATAATTAAGAAAAGACACTTTCAAAATTCTAGACAATTGGTGAAAGAAAGGACTTTTAGGAAGAGATATAAGATGGACTGATATAAATACCGAAGACACAGTTTTTGCAAGATGTTATGGTTTAAGAAAGATTCATAAAGAAGGCTATCCTTTGAGAATGCTTGTTTCAACTATGAACTCTCCCACGAAATTTTTAGAAAAAAAATTTAATTTGATACTCAAAGACTCTATTACAACTTAAAAATTCAATATTAAAATAGCTGGGAATCCCAAACAAATATCATTCAAAAAACTGTTCCTGATGACCATGTAATGATTTTTTTGTATGTTGTTGCAATATTTCCAAGTATACACTTTGAATTAGTTAAACAGGCAACTTTAAATAGATGGGGCAATATAAAAACACGTACTCGATCAGGTTAAAAAGATTTTATTAAAGGGATAGCTTTTATTATGAACTCAACTTATTTTAAAATCAATGGATCTTTTTATAGGCAAAAGTTTAGCACTCCCATAGGTTCAGCCATTTGTCCGATTTTAGCAGAAATAGTTATGGAAGATTTGGAGGTCTTTGCTTTCAAGAAGCTACATTTATTGGACATAGAAGTAATTAAAGGTCAGGATGGTAATATTATTACCAATTGGTATAGGAAAAGTACATATTCAGGTAGAATCTTAAATTTCTTTTCGGCTCATCCTTTTCAAAAGAAAATTGCAGTAATCAAGAACTTAGTTGACAGAGCTCTAGGTTTGTCCCACATTTCATTTCGCAAAGAGAATTTGAATATTGTTAGGAATATTCTTTTTCTTAATCATTACCCAAAAAAGTTAATTGAGCAACATATCTCAATTAGAATTCAACAAATCAAGAACAAACAAAGTAACATTTTATCTACAGATAATCAGAACGAATTGAGAGAATATAGTTTTTTCAATCCTTTGTTCTTCCTTTTTTTTGGTAAAATTTCGAAAAATATTGAATTTATGTTGAAAAAATTTAATATTCATACTACTTTCCGTATAACATTTAAAATGGATTCAATAATAACTTTTTAACAGGCAGACTTTTTAATACTAGGATGTAGGAATACAAAAGTGATGTTCGTTTGGGACGTTGTTATAAGAGTGTTCTTGCTAGACATAGGAGAGGGTTTGTTGATGTTGACCATGAGTTTGACTGAGATAATGTTGAAATTTTACATAGTGAAAGTATGAGTATGATTAATTACATTTAGCAATAGGTTTTCATGAATCTGAACTTTCTCTTATTCTTTATTTGTTTATAACGGATTTTCCATTTGACCCATACTTAGTTATCAAGTATATTATTAATTCTTTTATATTGTGATTTGTTAATAATAAAAATAAAAAAGGAGAAAGAAATAAATAAAAGAAGGAAGTGGATTTGGTTGGTAGCCTTTTCATTTTTCTTACCACTTTTTTATTTTTGTCGAAAGAAACAAATTTCTGTTTCGTTTTTAGAAAGTGCAATATGAGCATTTTGTTGTAGTTGTCCAAATTTTATCTTTGGAATTTTGTTTTATTTAAACGAATTCTATACATTGAGCATACATATTGTTAAAGTCACCTACTTTGTAAAAATACTCAGTATAATTAAAGTGAAAATCTTCAGCATAAAATCAAAAACCGTTTTTTCAATTTTTCTCAATGTTCTAATGGAATAAAACGACTAAAATTTTTGGATTTAGTATGTTCCCATACATTTAGTTCACCCATGATGTTTAAAAACAAATTATTTGACTGTTTATTTAAATATTTTAAAAATGACCCACATAAATAATTGGAAAATATCATAAAATGACCCTTTAGTTTCGTTCCGATCCTTGTAATACAAAATGTTTAAAATTGCATAAATAAACTAATGTAAAGAATTGGCTTATAAGTGGCATTTGATTAATACTGGGCATAGAAAACAGTGAGTCGAGCAATTTCCGCGTAAGAAGTATTTAATAATAATGATAACAATGGGATTCTAATTGCTATGTAAAATTGGGACTCTTTTTCGAATCTATGGTTTTTCATCGCTCAGAGACATAAACTGGATACTAAATTCGTTATCCTATACAATTTTTACAAGAATTGACTATTTTAAACTCTTTTTCTTCTAATCTCCTGAAAAAGACTTCGTCCATACAGTGCAAAATAAAATATGGTGATCAATAAGGCTGACCAGAAACTTTACGAGTTATAACAATAAATTTATTGTCTCACAAAAACATTTAATTTGTATATTCAACTGACAGGTAATAATGTTTTTTTTCGGCCGACAGGCCTTGAAAAAATGACTATTGGAACGAAAAATAAGCAAAATTCTGATACACATCCTGACGAAACGATATTTATATAGGGGAAAGTGGGGTATGGTCTCAGTGCGGGGCATGGTGACTCTTGCAAATAATGCTCGTGTTTCTTGAGTTTCATATTCGTTTTTTTCACATAAAATAGCTTTCTTGAGTACCAAAGAAAGCTATTTTACGTAAAAAAGTTAATATGAAAATGAACAAAAGATGAAAATTATTTGCAAGAGTCGCTGTGCACCGCACTGACACCATAACCTACTTTCCCCTACCCCCAATTTTTAGTTTTTCTGATTAGCATGTCACTTTTTTAAAACAATGGAAAATGGAATTTTTTTTACCGTCCAATATATTTTTTTATTATGTTCAAACGTGCGTCTCGAGCGTAAAAATTCCCCCTATATTTTCTCGAAACCGAATAGAATTTTTTAATCAAACTTTTGTTGTATCGATTCAGCAACTCATTAGCTAAAAATAGAATTCTCACTTCTTTTTCAAATTGAAAGTTGGATTTTTGATTACCGTCCAAATATGAGAAAACTTGCCTTACGAGTGAAAACACTTCCCCCTCCATTTTCTCAGAACCTAATACTATTTTTTAATCAAACTAAAAGTGATAAATTCTGGACAAAAAAGATAATAGTAGACTTTTTCAATTAAAAGAAATATCTTTCAACCATAAAAAATAAATTTTCATCCGAAAAAGATGACTTTTCTACCAAAAGATAAATCTTCAATCCAAAAACACGAATTTTCTATCCAAAAAGACTAATACTTCACAAAACAGTTGAATTTTCAATAAAAAAGGATGACTCTTCAACAAAATAGTTGAATTTTCAACAAAATAAATTTATTTTCAACCGAATGGTAGAATTTTTAACCAAAAGAGATGAATTTTGGATTGAAAATATGATAGTGGACTTTTCAATTATGAAGAATTAACTTTCAACCATAATAGATGAAATTTCAACAAAAAAGATGAATTCTCAACAAAACAGTGAATTTTGTACCAAAAAGATGAGTTTTTAAGAAAAATAGTCGAATTTCAAACAAAATAATTAAATTTTCAACCAAATAGTGGAATTCGTAACTAAAAGGGACGAATTCTGGACCAAAAATATAATAGTGGACTTTTTCAATTAAAAGAAATATCTTTCAACCATAAAAAATACATTTTCATCCGAAAAAGACGACTTTTCTACCAAAAGATAAATCTTCAACCCAAATACACGGCTTATCTATCCAAGAAGACTAATACTTCACAAAACAGTTGAATTTTCAATAAAAAAAGATGACTTTTCAACAAAATAGTTGAATTTTCAACAAAATAAGTTGATTTTCAATCGAAGGGTAGAATTTTTAACCAAAAGAGAAGAATTTTGGATTGAAAATATAATAATAGACTTTTCAATTATAAAGATTCAACTTTCAACCGCAATAGATGAAATTTTAACAAAAATGACGAATTCTCAACAAAACAGTGAATTTTCAACGAAAAAGATGAGTTTTTAAGAAAATAGTCGAATTTTCAACAAAAAAATTAAATTTTCAACCAAATAGTGAAATTTGTAACTAAAAGAGATGAATTCCTGACCAAAAATATAATAGTAGACATTTTGAATTAAAATAATTATTTTTCAAACATAAAAATTGTATTTTAAACCGAAAAAGATTACTTTTCTACCAAATAGTAAATCTTCAATCCAAAAGCACGGATTATTTATCCAAACAGACGAATGCTTCATAAAATAGTTGAATTTTCTATCAAAAAGATTACTTTTCAACAAAATAAATTAGTTTTCAACCGAATGGTAGATTTTTTAACTATAGGAGATGAACTTTGGAATAAGAATATGACATTAGACTTTGCATTTATAAAGAATTAACTTTCAACCACATTAAATGAAATTTTAACAAAAAAGGTGAATTCTCAACAAAACAGTGAATTTTCTACCCAAAAGATGAGTTTTTAAGAACAATAGTCGAATTTTCAACAAAATAATTAAATTTTGAACCAAATAGTGGAATTTGTAACTAAAAGAGATGAATTCTGGACAAAAAATATAATAGTGGACTTTTTCAATTAAAAGTTAGAATTTCTAACCAATAGATATGAATTCTGGATTAAAAATATGATAGTAGACTTCTCAATTATAAAGAATTATCTTTCAACCACAATAGAAATGTCAATAAAAAGAGCTTAACAGAACAGTTTAATTTTCGACCAAAAGAGATGAATTATGAATCAATAATATAATAGTAGACTTTCTATCAAGAAGAAATATGTTTCAACCCAAAATAGTTGGATATTTACAATGGGTTATATTAATTCATTTGTCATTTAATCGGAAAATGAGAAAAAAGTGAATTTTCTTGAAAACAGGGGAAAAAGAGGAATTATTTAAGAAAGGAGAAAATAGGGGAATAGCGGATAGATTCTAAAATACAGATATTGGATTTTCGATAGGAAATCATACCTAATAAATGAATACTAATACAAAAAGATCGTCGAGAACTTAACGGAAATGGTTGTTAACACTGAGCACAATTCCAGACACATCTTTTTTCGGAGAGCAAGTCGATATTTATTACAAAAGTGAAAACAAGTCTGAAAAATGTGTGGGTTTCAAAAAAAAGTCTCGGCTATTTCCTGGCCTTTCCCTTTTTTATACCTTCGAGTTACAGGAATTTATTCACTTGCTATTATAAATATCGTTTCATACTCTCTAAATCTGAATTATAGTTGAAAACTACTATTTGATAGTAGTTTTCTAATAAATCAAATAGTGCCGATTCGTTTACGAGTAATAAGTAAAAATCTACTAATTCAATGAGTAAGAATAACTGACTAAATGAGTTAGTAACTATATCTACTAAAGGAATTGGTCAATGTATTGCTTGTTACTATTAGTAAGCAAGCGGTAGTTTGAAGTAAATTAAAAAAATTGTTTCACAATGATGATAATTTTATTTAAAAACATTAATCTATGAATTTAAATAATATTTCATAGCAATTTCCTTTTTATCTTCTTATACTTAAAACTCAGTGCATATTTAGGTTAAATTAATGTGGGCCCTGTATTAAATTCAATTTGAACCGTTTCAAATTTCTAAAGTGTATAGTAAATGTATTCCATTTTAAACAAGATAGGTGAATTGTTAACCAAACAGTTGAATTTGGAACCAAAAAGATTAAATTTCTACCAAAAAAGACGACTCTTCAACAAAATACATCGACGCCTCCATTCAATATGAGTCTATGTGCTGACAGCGCCGTGTATGAGACTATGCGCTGTGTATAAGCATAGGGAATAGTCTCATACAGGGCGTTGTCAGCACATAGACTCATATTGAATGGAGGCGTCGACATGAATTCTCAACCAAACAGTTGAATTTTGAATTAAATTATTATTATTATTTTGAATTATTTAATTATAATTATTTATAATTATATTTATAATTTATTATTATTTTGAAATAATAAATTAATTTTCCAGAAAAAAACAACAAATTTTAAAGTGAAATGATGAATCGTTAACTGAAATAGATGAATTCTGATCCAAAAGGACGCATTTTTAACAAAAGAATAACTTTCAACCAAGTACTTTGTATCTTCAATCTAAAAGATGAAATTTTAAGTAAAATGATGAATACATAACGGGAATAGTTAAATTTTCAACCAAAAAGATCAAGTTTCAAACAAGAAGGTCAATTTTCAACTAAAAAAGACAACATTTCAACCAAATAGTTTATTTTCAACAAAAAATTAATTTTCAACGAAAAAATTTCTTACCAAAAAAGACAAACAAATTTTCAGCCAGGGTGATACATTTTTGAATAAAATGATGAGTCTTTAACTGGAATAGATAAATCCTCAACTGAAGTAGATAAATTTTAAGACAATTAGATGCATTTGTAACAAAAGAGTTTGCCTTTCAACAAAGTAGTTGTATTTTCAACCAAAAAGTTGAATTTTGAACTGAAATTGTACATTTTTGACTGGAATACTTGAATTTTCAAACAAAAAGATGATTTCCCAAACAAGAAAATTAATTTTTACACAAAAAGATTAATTTTTTGTATAAAAAAGACGATTTTTTTAACAGAATGAATTAATTTTTAACGAAATATTTGATTTTTTTAGAAAAATATATCAGTTGTCAACATAAAAATTCAATTTTTCAGTTTCAATTTTCTGTTAAAAAAATTAATTTTCTACCAAGCTTATAAATTTACAACTAAAATGATGAATCATTCAATGGAATAGTTTAATTTTCAGCCTGAAATTGGATGGTTAAATTGAAATTTTTTTATAACGTTCAACTAAAGAGATGAATTTTTAACGACAATGTTAGAATATTCAATTGGAATTATTACATTTTCAGTTGAAACAAAATTAATTTTCTTTTAAAGAAAAAACCAATTTTCAACAAAATAGCTCACTTTTCAACCAAAGAGATAAATTTTTAATTGAAATTATGAATCTTGAACAAACAAAAATTAATGTTTAATAAAAAAGTTTAACTTTCAACTCACATCATTAAATTAGTATTTCAAATAAGATGAATTTTAAACGAAAAATCTAGTAGTTGTTATCCCAACCAAAAAAATTAATTTTTAATCAGAAACAGTTGAATTTAACCAAAAAAAAACTGCTTTTCGACATGAGTTTAATTTTTAACTTGAAAAGAATTTTCAGTCGTCAAGGGAGAGAAACAATTACAAACAAGCTGTTGAATTTTCAAGCAAAGAGCTGAATATTTGAATTTTTAACTAAAAACGATCAATTATCAAACATAATAGTTCAATTTTCATTTAAAAAAATTAAATAAACTAAATTAAAATTCTCGCGCTTCAAATTATGTAAATACTTTTATTTTAACTTATCCGAAGTTTACCAATACGGTGGTTCAAAATAGGTTTTTTTGAAGACATGACAGTTTTTAATTCTGTTTAAAATTTAGGTTAAATAATGATTTGTATCGCTTAGGAAAACTGGATCTGATGATTATAAGTGATGCCTCAAAAGTAATAAGTTTGAAACATGAAAAAAGACTTAAAAATC
>CAKNWT010210652.1:423-15215 GCA_932066315.1 Andricus coriarius
ATGCTCGTTATAACAGCATCCAATTTTTACATAAATGTCACGAAATAAACACTGTTGCAGCTATTCCTGTTGAAAACCTTATGAAAGTCTGTATTTTTATGAAAATTGATAATCAGGTATACGTTGCACTGCCAATAAATGCCAAAGAACTTGAATAAAATAATTTTTATTTTATCTAGGTAAACCTAAAATAATACGCTATTTTTAGTGAACCTTATTAAATGAGTCTTAATTAAGCTCTGAATCATAAAAATACAAATAGGTTCCGCTACACTATGGATGGAATACAATAATTGTATTCAAGTTCTTGGGCATTCTAAACACGAAAGTCGAAAGGGTAATAGATTTTATAAAAATTGTATTACAATTCCAACTGTAGCTTCTAAATCTTCAAAGTAGGGCCTGTAGCTTCAAATGGATTCAAAGTAGGCTCTAATGTTTCATTCTCTAGGAGTAAAAACCTTAAAGTAGGGGCTATAGGTTTAAATGCTTCAAAGTAGGTTCTAATAAGGAGCTGCGGCTTCAAAGTAGGGCCTAAATTTCGACTCGGGAAATGCTTATATTCGGACTGTAACGCTTAGCCAAGAATTTTATTTTTTACGCGAAAGTCCAAGCGTTCGATAGCTCAGTGGGTTAGTCTGCGGCGCGGCGTGGTGTGAGTTAGATTTATAGTTAGTTAGTTTTTGTAGGGTTCGAATGCTCAGCGATTAATTAAGATTTTGTAAACCGTTCAAGCATTCGATCATATGTATAAGCGACAATAAGTTTGTAGATGTCTAATAAATTAAGTGTAGTAATAATAATTTTTTTCGTTGTTAAATTGTTGTAACAGATTTTGCATCCGC
This sequence comes from Andricus coriarius, assembly GCA_932066315.1. Taxonomy (NCBI): domain Eukaryota; kingdom Metazoa; phylum Arthropoda; class Insecta; order Hymenoptera; family Cynipidae; genus Andricus; species Andricus coriarius. The sequence goes on from CAKNWT010210652.1 coordinate 1,269, forward strand.
TCCAATTTACAATTTCCGGAACTCTAATATAAAGTTCATAACCTGCGCGCCAGTATATGTTATATCGCCTCAAATGTTAAATACTATTAAAACGATCTATACATCTAGTAAAAATAGTTCATCACAGCGTATATCCAGACCTTTCTGACTTCCACTAAACTGTCTTCAATAACCGCTACTCTTGAATCAGTTCCGTAAACTTGATAAAACTTATTTTTTCGGCGTAGGATGCGCACATTTATTAAATTGAAAAATCCTTGGATACTGATGGGCCCGACTGGGGAGCTTTACATGATGAGTTTGTGAGGCTCTTCACTTGGGTTGATCGCTAGAGAGATAGATCAGCAGACTGGCTCAGAGCAGTGTTGCAGAACGAATGTTTTGTTTAAATAAACAACACGTGAATTCTAGATCAATCTAAAAAATCTATACCCCCACCCTCTCATTACTCCCTTCCTCACCGAATGAGTGTTGCTTACCCGGAGAGGGATATGGCTTAATAGTATAACAATAATAAAGACAAGACAATGCATATTATGGATTGCAATAATATAAATTTATTGAAACTATACATTTTTCAGGGTAGCTGAGAATAAAAGGTAATGCATGATAATGAACAAATATTAAAGTAATCATGAAAAATAAAATTTGTACTTTGTTTGGCAATATCGGATTAAGCAGTTCCGGGCCGAGGTGTAGAATAGTACATCGTGTATTAAGGCAAAATAGCCGTACGCGCTTGATACACACGATACTTTTTGTCCTACCCCCTTGAAAACAAGCATGTGAAGCAGATCGAGACTGTTTGGTGTACTTGACAATTTTAGATTATGAGTGAAAGGAAGAAATATCGCACTTTGGAGAAGCGAGACTGTGGGGTCCAGCGATACAATTGTTATTGAAGATAAAGATAATTTACTCCATATTCTCACTTGCGTGGTGCAATGTATGTGTAGCGGGCGTAAAGTTTCTTGTCGGCCCGGCGGCAGAGTGCACTTGTGCGAACATCACTGGGCGGAAAGCGGCAACATTACACCTGCTTCACGTGCATGTAATGGCGCGTTTTCAAGGAGGATCGGACGAAAATAAATATAAAACACATTTGATATGTACAAAAGCTCGTATTTTGGATAAAGTCGAGTGCGAAGCACGAGATACAACAGAGGCGCCCCCAAACTTGCGAGCCGCGCGCGAAATGCGCGATTAGAATGTGGCCACGCAGCTGGCAGATTTTTTATAATCATATTCCTCATTTTTCATTTTTCATTTAAAAAAAAATTTGATGGACACTCATCTGGTTCGCGAGTTATGAATATTTAAAGAGCAGCAGTCCAGCCAAATGTTTGTGCCGCGCAGCAGCTAGATGGACAGCAGGCATTAGCATTACACAATGCGACTGGTCTGCTGCTCTTTAAGGTGCTTAAAACGACTTGTGTTTTCGCCACATCCATAATACGCCTACGAGGATGAATTGTTTGATGTAATATTTTTACCACATAATATGAGGAAATTATACCGGCCTCGACATAAAGCTTATTCCGGAAAATGTTGTTGTTGTTTTTTTTTATTGCAAATGTAGCTTTTTTGCGCCTGTAAATTGCAACACTCTGAATACTGTGTATGGCTGGCTGCAGTCACCCGGACTAGTTTGAATACTCACAAAAATGTGCGAGTACCCTGTTTTTGTAGCTTATTGGAATATATGATGTAATAATATAGTCTCATATAATAATAATAAATAATATTTCAGAATAATTTTTTTATAATACATAATATAATATCCTCCTTAGTGCTGCCCTTGCGAAAATAAACTATTCGTGAACTATCGAAATATTATCCATTAACTATTGGTTTTACTATTAGCGTACTTATCACTCACTATTTGGTTACTATACATTAACTATTAGCGTCAAATAGTGAGCGGATAGTAAACTGGCCTGAAAAAGTGTTAAACAAAAGGAGCGGGGTGACCACAAACACCTTTTCTACTTCGAGAAAATGTTTTCAAAGTTTGTGATAAGCACCGCTTTTTCAAGACTTGCAGTGTTTCTAGAAACCAGTAGATGGCTGTACACATGACAAATACAGGTAAGTACTGACAAAGACTGATTTCCAAAATCTCTTTGCACCTCCTCGCCCCCCGTTGACACTGCCATTGAGCTCATAGTCAGGGATGTCTTTTAGGCTTTCAATATATAATTTCTAAACAATTACGCAGCGATTATTTATTTAAACATGTCATTTAATTTACGCAAAAAATTACAAATTGCATTAAATTGCAACAATAATCTATCATCGACGGAATCCACAATGCTATTGAGCTGCATGCTGAGTCTGACAGGATGACAATTATGACATTTGCCCAGTAGAGGCTGCTTCAGCTGCGTCCATGCGACCTTACCAACTCATCAATTCGAATCAATTGCAAAGTGAAAAATTCCAACTTACAATTGATGTTCGCTTGACTTCCAGTAACGTTGTGTTGATAAATTTAGTTGGACATGACGCAATTCGAAAATAATACAATTTCGCGTTTATTAAAGTGTAGGAAATTGTCTGTCGTTCATACGATGGAGCACATTGTTTAAAAAAAGGTTGCTAAAAATCTTTTATAATCACCGGAATCAAGGAATGTCTTTTATATAAAAAAAACCTAGAGGTCCCTTAGGCATGCAAGTTGTCTCCTATTCTTCTTAGTTTATAAACTCTGCATCTGATCGAAAGATATAATTGAAAAAATTTGCGAAATATCAATATCTGTACAACTCTGGAAACAGTATAATTCAATCAAGTGCTTCTTCCTGCTTTTCTCACAATCTACCAGTCGAATTGGTTCCCGAGAAAAAAATGATTGAAAATATGCTTTTTTTATGCATTCACATTGGAATGCCCCCTTAAGGGAACTCAAAATGTGCTACGTCGATTTTGTAGCAAGTACAATTCCTGAGTACCTAATGTATTGTATATTTTAATGATGACTACAATCTAAACCAATATCCGAGTCTCGTAATGCCACCTATTTCACCTTCTTCCTCGAAAAAAATGAACAGTATATCTCTTAAAAAAACTTGCCAGTTCCTCTCTTACAATTGGATTGACATTTGGAACCTCTGCAGTTTTTCAGTACGTACAATATTTTTTTTCCTTCACTTTTGGCATATTTTTATTAAATTGAAGTTCTAAAATAAAGGGAAATTGCTTTTAAGCAACATTACATTAATAAAGTAATGTATTTAAGTTCCTTAATGTAATTTTTGTTTCCAAATGGAATACTAATTCTTTACTTTCCTTTCTATTGAATAAAAAGCCCAACCCTTTTGCCGCCGGATTGACAAGGTCCATTCAATTTTTCTTTTGATTCTTATATAACATGACCTCCTGAATCCAAAAATCTTAGACACCTCTCCGGCGTACCTGCCGTTCTCAATATCTTCGCAATTAATTATGTTTCTATAAACTTTAAATTAAAGACTTTACATGTAAAATGTTTTAAATTTTTTTCGTCTTCTTCGACAAACTCAAGAGAAACAACAGTTTACTCATCAACTTGTTCACCATCAACATCAACTTCTTCAGAATTAAACTGTCGTCATCTTTCAAGCGATCTTAAAAGAAAGCGATTTCCCTTTATTTCAGAACTTCAATGTAATGAGAAGATGCCAAAAGTGAAGGAAAAAACAGCATTGTACGTGCTGAAAACTGCAGAGAATCCAAATTTGAATCCAATTGTAAGTGAGGAACTGACAAGTTTCGGTGAATGTTGAGTTTCGCTATGCGATATACGGTTTATTTTTTTCGAGGAAGAAGGTGAAATAGGCGGCATTACGAGACCCGGGTACTGGTTTGGATTGTGGTCATCATTGAAATATACAATACATTAAGTACTCAGGAAATGTACTTGCTACCAATTGGACGTAGGACATTTTTATTTCCCTTAAGAAATAAGGTGAGCTTCAAGTAATATCTACATTTTGTAACGTTTTGTCTGTTACTTTTCTATATTACCAAAAATTATAATGGTAGTTACAGCGACGGTGTTCAAATACATTTTTTTCAATTTCTAAAATTTCCATCTCGACTGGTAGATTGTGAGAAAAGCAGGAAGAAGCACTTGAGTGGATTTATTTTAATCAAACTTCGATGAATCCAGTGTATTTACATTTTTTCAGTTATTAAAATATTCGTTTTAAATTTCATGGCTCGAGAATCGGCATCATCTTCAAAAAATGTAATGTAAATGAGTACAATAATCTGTGTACAATCTCAGAAAAAAAGGATGAAAAGCGTATCAGCCATCCTGTGTAAAAATAGTCAATCAAATTATATTGAATTGAAATGATTTAGGTTGAAGTGCTTGGTTTTTTTTGAAATTATAACAGTGTAGTGACTATCTTATTATTGATCCCAAAATTAATTTTTTTTTCAGAGAATTGGAGAAAAAAGAGGATTTATTATTCAAATATGTGAACTGTCTACATTTGAAATGTTTCTATTAAAAACATTAGAATAATACAATTTGACAATGTGATTAATGTTGGGTAGTACAATCAATTTCTTTTTCAAAAAACCAAGCTTAATGATGCCTGAAATTTTACCTTTAATTTGAAGACAATGATACTATAAAATGTTACGTGATTAAATACAGTAAAGTACGTGATAATGCACTTATTATGTTCGTCTAGAGATGACACGACCCTGAGCGAGAATGATCAGAAGTTTATAAAAGATAAACATCATGATCTGATTAGATAAAATTTCAAATTTCAATCTTGACAAAATTACTTGAGAAATATTTTTCAAGTAATTATTAGTACCACAAAATTAGTACCACATATTTTTAATAACATTATTTTTTACTTTTTTGACACAATTAATCTCAGATACCTGCGCATATGGTTTTTAAATTGTTATTAAAGTTCTTGCGCTTTTCGTGACGAATATTTAGAACAATACTTTACTTTTGATTGTATAGTCCCGATAGTAGGCGTCCCGACATTTTAAACCCAAGACAAAACCTTTAGGTTGAAAAACGAATAACCGGGGCATGTGCACGCCCACAAATAAACAAGTTTTAGTATTTTAGTATTTTTAGTTGTTCGGCTCAACATATTCTTTTTCATCTAGCATGGATTTTCCTCATTAAAAGTAGGCCAAACCGTTCATATTCCATGGTTTCTCACCTTAAAGCATTAAGCATGTTATTAAGCATGTCATTAAAGCATGTTACCAAGGATGGCAAAAAGGTTTCGATGAAGGTAACTCTGTAACAAGAAAATTGTTGTGTAATTTTTAATTTATAATTTAAAAAAGTTATTTGAAGCGAAATAATACCTGGTTTTTTATGATTATTAATGAAATTCGAGTAATCATATTTTACGAATAAATGAGGAAAATCCATTTTCATTTATAACGCATAAATTAACGAAATTTTGACTTCCCGTGCAGAAATTGCCCCGGGTGGCCCTACTACAACAAGGTTTCTGGTCGGATCCTGGCCGGGCTACCCCTGGTTGGGTTTCATGGTCGGGAGCCGGCCGGTTACCGGCCGGGCCAACCCTGGTTAGATTTCATTGTCGGGAGCCGACCGGGCACAGGTCAGGATACTTTTTTTGTATAAATTATACATTTTTTAAGAGCCGTGACATTATAAAAGACGTACTTACGGATTTATTAGATCAGTAAAACAGAATTTAGGTTTTTCAAATTCTTAAAAAAAAAACAACATTTAAGTCTTCCCAATGTTTTAACTTATTAATTAAAACGAGAATGCACGTTGCATTCATGTCGCGTCGTCTCCGCGAAGTTAACAAATAAAAACCGGTATTAAAATCAACCTTATTTCAGTAATCAGTTTGAAAACACTTAATGCGCGAATAAGTATTATTTTATATTAAAGTATAGTGCTGTGTATCCATTTTTTCCTTTCCTACTTCCTAACCTCAAATCACCACGTGGTTTCCAAAATAAAACAATCGCTAGGAGATTCTAGCATTAGTGGTTGAAAATCTTCTCTAATTTCATCGCGAGAATTCGATACCTTGATTTTAAATTTAAAGTTCACCGTATTCTTTACGATGAGCCTTGAAAGACAATCAAAGTTACCAATTTCTCGCCTGAAGAAAAATTTTTCAACCGGTCTGTGGCCGGGTTACTCGACCGGATCCCGGCCGGTAGGAAAGCCGGAATCCGATCAGTTTACCGTGACGTTGTTGGCCGGATCCCGGCCAGCGCCCGGTGTAAACTGGGGCTATCCGGCCGGCTCGCGTCGGATCCATGTTACCATTCCTACACGGGTTGTAGTGATTTTAAATATTATTAATACGAATTAGGACCGCAACGATAAAGTGTAAAGCAGCAAAGAAGAACTTCATTTTCGCTAAGTAGAAGAATCTTTTTGTTCTCAAACTGCTCCGACGTGACTAATAAATTTTGGCATCTCCCGACCTGGGAGTATATAATCAATTTATTCTTTTTTTGAAAAAATCGAGGGGCTACTCACTAAGAAATCTTAGATTGTAAAGCGTTATTGTCTTTGTTTCTACTTTGCTAACACAAATAGGGAAAATGTTTTTCATTTGGGGAAAAATGCTCAGTCGGATCTCTTGGAACTACGGTTTGAATCTCTGTGAGATATTGGTGAGATAATTTACATCATCGCATAACCAAATTAAATGGTGATCCCTCTTCTCAGGATCACCGTTTTCCCTAATTACGATCTAGAAATTAAGAAATAAAGCCTACTAGTGAGGGCAGTACTGACTTTACTGCATTGTTTTCAAGAGATTCATTATCAGTTAACTCAGAACAGCTGCGACGAGTTTATTGGCAAGGCAGGCTTATTTTCATAACAATCTCGCGCATGAACAAACGGCCTCTTTCTGGAAAGGTCAAAGGCAAGTTAATTAAAATCCTCGCAGCTGAGGGACACGAAGGTGTCAGGTTTCTTTTACGGCAACAAACACTACGTCAATCGCATTGTTATCAAGTTAAATTCTTATAAATTAATTAGAAGATAAAAGGTTAAAAACGTTAAAATTAACTTAAACTCAAATTCTTATACTTTAAACTTCAAATTTACTAGAGCGGAATTAATATATTTTAAAATTCAAGAGAAAAAATTGTCCGTTCTTCGAGAGAATTACCCATGGGTTTACTAGTGATTACTTTACCTTTTCAACGATTTATATCACCATTTATCATTTCTTTCGCTTATTGGCCAATCCACAGACTCATGGCCAAGAGAGATTTTCTAAATGAAAGAAATTACTGGGAAAAAACTCCACCCACTTTATTTCAGAAGATATACATTTTTGCATTGCTTTGATTAAAATTATCCCCTTAAACCTCTTTGGATAAGGAAAGGAATTCATAGGATGGAATATTTCGTCACTTTCTTCTTAGGGGATCCACAGACTCGAAGGAAGCGAGGAAAACGCAAGTTTGTCGAGAGCCTACCTATTGGAGAACCACAGTCCTCGACTCTCCGTCGACAAGTGCCTAAAAATCCGTGCTTTTCAGTTTTATGAATACGAGGGGTTTTCCCCACTGCAAGTCGCACGCCTCATCTGCCCTCTTTTTTAAAGCGGGTCTTTGCTAGTACGCGCTCAAAAAAAAAAAAAACTAAAAGAAAGCTGAACGCATCACCTGCCCCCCCACCCCCTAGGTAATTTACAAGCGGGTTAGATAAGGGCCCAGTTTAAAACAATAAACCAAAATGCTGAAGAAAATAAAAATGTGCTTATCGCGTCATATAAGAGGTTGATTCGAGTTTGCTTATTGTGATTCTGTTTTCTAACTTTTGAGCTTAGAGAAAAGTAGCTCTAATGCTGTTATATCGCAGTCAAAATGAATATAATTGATGTAAAGAAGACTGTGTTTTTCTTTTTGTTTTGCTTCATGATCGCCAATTGCGCAAGATCGTGTTGCCTTGAGGATCTGTCCTCTAGTATTTTGTTTTTGTAATTCTTCGTCGCTCGAGTACAGAGTGTACGGTGAACTACCTGGTACTGTTTTTTCTTCTTTTGTTCCTTCCATGTCTTTTTAGTTTTTTTTGGCGGTTTTCTTTAGATTTCTATGCATGAGCATGATCGACTAGTTTTGAGTTGTCCAGCTGTGGATCTGTTATCTTTCTTTTTGCTTCTTTTCAGTAGCTTGTATAGTTTCCTAGTATCTAGGCACCTGCGAATATACCCATCTTATTTTAAAGTTATTGCCATGGGATTTCCAAAGATTCTTCTTGATTTTTGAATTATTCCTAGTTGTAACATACTTTGAATTTCTTTGGCTAATTTTTCTCCATGAGCCATGGAAATTAGGTACGTTCTGTAGAAGTAAGGCTTATTGCTGATTAACACAAACTCATGTTCGTGTACAGAGATTCGTCCTGGTCGGCAAAGGTAAATGTCTCGAAACTCTCCAATGAGAGTGTCGAAGCGGTGTTTTTGTTCTTCATTTAGACTGATGAATTTTTCTCCGCGAGCCTCTATTTCCTCATTAGTAATTAGCATGGGTTGATGTAATGAGTCATAAGTTGTTGAGTTATTGAACATTTATATTTTCTTTAGCTTTTCAGAAGAGATTTCTAGTTTAATTGATACTTTATTTTGATCTTTGCAAAGTTTCAATGTTTCGGTCCTTAAGTTAATTTTTCAATTTAAATCTTTGAGGATATCAATACCAAGGATGCAAGATTTGCTTAATTTTTGGCACTACTAAAAAGATTTGATCTTAGCTTAAATTCTTCATTTGCCAATTTGGCGAACATTTGAAATTTTAATTTGGTTGATTTCCGACCTGTCGCCCCAATGAAACTCGTTCTGGTGATTGATAAGATCGCACATGTGGAAAGTTTTTGATTGTTTGCTCTGAAAAGGTCATCCGAGATGCATCTCTGACTTCAATGCCTGGGTTTACGAGCGCTTTTACCTCTGCGCCATTGATGAAGCAACATATAGAGGGACACCTCAACTTTCTTTGACATTATGGGAGTCTTCTTTACCTAGCAATTCTTCTCGTGGATTTTGGAATTCTGTGTTGAGACTCGATTTCCACCCTGCGTTGATCTCAACCGATACGTTACATTAGCGACACAGAGTTTATTCGTTTCCCGGATCGTTTTCGAGTTCTAGGATATTGAAATCTAGAGTGATGTCAAGCTCTTCTGTTTCGCATTTATCCGGGATTAATTCTAAAAATTTGACGAATGTTTTGTCTTGATTTCCGGAGGAAGAGTTTCTAGAGTACGAGTTTTGGCTTGCGCCTTGCACCGTGTGGCTGTCCATGACTCCCAACCGAGGGCACTAGCGTTTTATTTTACGTGGGTGGTATCGCTCCTAGGCTCTCCCAGGATTCTGGATTCTGGTTCCCTGAGCCTGTCGGGTCTGGGACATCCCGCCAACTGCCTTTCAGATCTCCCATCGAGCAACTGGGACGCGCCTGGTTTGTTTTACTAGTTCGGTTCCATGAATCATTCTTGGGACATTCCCAGCTAGAGGAAGGGTTGTTCCGTGCATCTTCTGCGCCGTAGCCTTCGCCATTTGACCATTTGGTTTGCCCTAATTGGCTACGGTAGGGACCCGCATCCGATCAATTATACGTGGGATCATTTGCTTTACTTGTGCTTCTAGCATAATATTCGGTTCTACTTGGATCCCCCACTTAATCAAAAATTTCTCATACTTTCTCCGTGAACACTTCTTCCGTGAAGTGTCGCGATAATTGTGTTACCACGTCTGATTGTGAAGGCGGTGGTATGAGATCCTTGGCGGTGAAAATAATTTTTATCGCGTACTCAACCATAGTCATTTTTCCTTGGATGTCGTGAAAACCGTATTCCCAAGAGCTCGAGATTTTTCTTCGGATAGTCTCGTCCAAGAAACGTTTGGCAAATTTGACTCTAAAAGATTAGAACGTCTCTTCCTCAGTTTCCATTAAAGACCACCACTCATGGGCCATTCTGCCGAGGCTAGCATACATGAGATGTTGGAATTCCGATGTAAAGTTTGTAGCTTTTATATAGCGTTAAAGTTCACGCAGATAACGCATAGGGCGTTCATTGGTTCTGCCATAGAATTTCGACTAAGGCAAGTTTTTTTAACTAGTTTGGCTTCTATGCATTTCGTACTGAGTGTGATTTAATTTAATTTGTCTCTTCTTTCATCTTGTATTGCAATATCGTTCGCAAGTTCTCTGGCTTGATGGTAGCACCCTTTTTCGCGATGCTGTATATTTTTAATCATGTTTTGGTCTAAAATATTTGCTGCGGCGGGGATCTTCTTATCAGCCTCGATGTCCATTTCTTTAAAGTTTTTTTCTACTCTACCTTCGGAATTTATGAGCTCTTTAATTGCGATTTTTAAACGTTTCAATTCGTCCAAGTGGGCCCTTTCTTTATTTAAACTGAACAGCTTGTGCCCTTTGACCATCTATTATTTTTCTCGAAACTTCGTTGCAGCAACAATTTTTTTCTTCATTGAGAGATTTGTCCGGGTTGCTTAAATATTTTTCAATAGCGCTTTTTCTCTGGGGATCATCCGAGTTTGACACCATTTTTCTCGTGTATTTGTTGGGGCTCGACATGTTAGAAGCTGATGCATTTTAATTGCCAATTTTATGCCACCACCACCTTTTTACTAAGTTTCTACAGTCTAGAAAAAATCCTGCCTCATTAACGAAACCCGAAAGATAGCCGCAGTTACTTTATTTCAGAAAATAGCGTCTTTGAATTGCTTTTATTAGAATATTATATGCAATAGAATATTAGACCGGCTAATTTTACGGAAAATTTCGTAATAATTAATAGTTTATTAGGAAGGTTCCTTAGGTTTCTATAACATAGTAAGTTGAGCATTTAAAATAATGCTGGACTTAATTTTTTTAAATATAAAAATTTTAGGAAAAACTTTTCAATTGATTACAATAATTTTCGCTGTATTGATTTTACTATTTATAGTACTTCTGCAATATTAATTTTTAAGAACATTATAAAATCATTAAAGATATGAAAAAGTAAAGCGATAACCATGGTTTGCTTCCATTTTTTGTTTGGGATCCCGGATATCACAAAAGTTTCCTTGAACATTCCTAAAACATTTCAATGGAAGGTTCGGAGAGCTCTAAAAAATGTGCCAGGAAGGCTCTTGGAAGTAGTTAAATGTCCGCGTATTAAGAAAGGTTCCCATGGAAGGTTCGAGGAATGATCGTGAGAATTTTTCACATTATATTAATTTAATTATTACAATGCGACAAATTCTCGCGGAAATTTCCCGAATCTTCCTTGGGAATCTCCCTTGATACGCGGGCATTCACCTACTTCCCGGAATCTTCCTGGAACACTTATCGGAATTCTCCGAACCTTTCATTGGAATGTTCCAGGAATTTTCAGGGAAACTTTTATGCTATCCAGGAGATACTTTTAAGTTAATAAATAGTAAACAGGAATCTTTTCGATAAATACAAATTAAAAGTTTATCATTTATAGACAGACGTATAATTTTTATCAACTTAAGAGTAGTTTTTTAAAGAAAATATAAAAATTGAATATGGCACTCGCTTTAATTTTTCAAGATTTGTTCGAGTTTAGATTTAAAAATATAATTAGAATAATAAGTGTACTGTAAATCTTTTAAAAGGTATTTAAACCAATAGCAGAAATTATTGTCAATGAAGAGAAAAGTATTCCCTGAAATTTGTATACTAAAAAGTAAGTGAGTAAAATGAGGATCCCACACCGGTTTTACACAACTAGGCCATCATAAATGGCTGTACCACTTAGCATGATTTTAATATACTTTACTAAAACTCTTTTTCAGTGCAAAACCCCCGAAAATACAAATTATGAGATCCTTCATACTTATTTTTCATGCTGCTTGCATTGACAACATTTTTGGATTTTTTTAAAAACTTGATTCCGAAAAAATGCCGACCCTGATTTTTGATAGTTTTCTATTTAATAATATCCTTTTAAAGAAAAAATGATAAAACCCATGTGCTTTTCATAAACTCTTAAAAAAAACATTTTTTACATGATTTTCGTTTAAATGTTTCCTTAAAATGACATATTTTTATTATTCATTTTAATATTTTTTCATTAAGTAACAAAAGTAAGTTTTTAAAATCTTTCCATTTGTAGAAAAAAATTTTTAATTGATTATATCGGTTTTATAATCTCAGAATATTTTTCTGACGTGGAAATAATCTAACACAAATCGTGTCATTTCCATACATTGTTTGCTTTGTCAACTATTATATCAAACATACGAAGAACACACTACAAGGTTGATTGTCAAATAATCCAAGATAAATTAGAATTTACCGTTTCTACTTGTTTCACACAATATAAATGTTTGATGAATTACGTGGTAGGATAAGACAATATATTCTATCATTTTTAAATTTATTAAAACAATTTTTATAGCGTACTTGATGAAAAAGTTTTCTCAATATATTTTGTTATGAACATTGGTTTTTTTAAATTACTCAGCAAACTTCACAAAAATACCTAATTAAATGAATTTTCGTTGCGGCTAATTTTCAAATACGTAAAATTAAATTTTGCAGGATCGAAACAAAAGAAAGATATAATAAAATTGAAATAGTAACCATACCCAATGTGATTGATAAATATTACCACGTGAAGGTCATTTTTATTACATGCAAAATGAAATTACTCTGAAGTCGGGGTAACGATTACACCATATATTTGGCAGGCTTTATGAATTACAGTGGAATTGCATATCTTTTGTATTAATGAAAAAAATAAAATATAATCCGCTCAATTAAGTCGATTTCAATTAAAATACTATGTAATTTACAAAATTGAAAACTTAAAATGAGAACATTCGACTTTGTACAATGAATTTTTCAACTCTTTTTGCTTTAGCACGATGGAAGAATGAATAATTTTCCTTATTTCTATAAATATTATAACAGCGGGTGAATGAACACCGGCGAATAATTATAAAAAATATCAAATGTTTCACATGTGCTCACTTCTACAGTCTAATCTATCCAACCAGTTGAAATCAAATTTTTATGAGAAGTCTTTTGCAACAGATTCTCGATACCGCTTATAGTAGTTTTTGAAATGTTGTATAGCTTGAGGATTTTTAAAATTTACGCTTTATCGAAATTTTCGTTTGTCACACTGATTACGCAAAATCTTAAAAACTAAGCGAGATAACAAAGATTCTTAAAATATCTGTTAAGAATATGTTGCTTCAGAGTTATCTTTAAAATTTGTTACCAATTGGCTGAATCTAGAGATCTAGATTGAGATGTAGAGGTGGCGATACGTGAAAAAATCTATTTAAAAAAAATAAAATATAAATAACTAAAGTTTTAGACTAGTAAGGACATAATTTTTTTCTGAAATAAAACTCGAGAATACACTATGAAATATTTTTAGGTAAAATATTAGGTGACATTTAAAAAATTGAATACCGTAATATGTCAATCCTATCGAAAGTTACAATCTCTCTAAATCTAAATTGGTTGAAATTTTACAAACTGAAATAGTAATTTAGTTTTTGACAAGGTAAAAGCATGGTAAAATAAATAAAGTATATATATGCTTATACAATATATACGTAAGTCAGGCTTTTAAAAAGCACCCCATGTGACGCCATGTGTAAACGCTTCGTTAAGTTTTCACAGAATCAGAACGAGATATCAGAAAAGTCAAGAAATAAGAATTAATTATTCTTTTCTACCTCAAATTTTTAAAAAATCTTTGAAAAATACAAAAAAATTGCCCTAAGATCTTCCAGATATTTTTTTGAGAATTTAAATAATCTGTTGATGTGGTTTAAAATCTTTTTAAATATTCTCATAAAATCAATGGAAAAAAATAATTTAAAATTTTCCTAGGAACCTTAAAAAATTGTAATTCACTTGAATCCTTTCAAAATTCTCAAAAAGCTTCTGCATTCCTCTCGAAATCTTCAAAAA